>RCIC01000039.1:15000-230000 GCA_018883505.1 Ceratosolen fusciceps | reverse complement strand
ATATATATATATACAGTCGTCCGTAATTTTGTAAACAATAAACTCCGGCCTGCAATTGTTAGCTCGGGCACGGGGAGTGGTAATAATAGGGAGTAGCGGCGGCTATTAGTGCGGCCTATTAAAAATTATGTATCGTCGTCGTCGTCGTCGTCGTCGTCGTCGTCGTCGTCGTCTTGTTTGCATTTCGCTCGATATAGAGCGGCAGGCAGGCGGGCAGGCAGGCGATATCTTGGTACAAGTGATCGATACCGCGTAATGCGCGTAATTTCACCTCAAGGATAGAGCAGGATCCCGAGTCCCCTTGACCCTTTTAAGGTCACGGAGCCTAGGTCGCGTCGCAGTTTATTGGCGGTTTATTGGGGGGGGGGGGGGCCAGAGTGGGACGGACGGGTACGGTCTCTCCCCGCCTGACACAGGATCGACACTCGTCCCAAGCAATTAAGATCTATTTATCTAGCGTGGTTGCACGGCGACGGAAGCTTCGGGGAGCAGGTGGCGAGGGCAGGATCGCTGGACGGCCGTTGAAAGCGCGGGCTCTCTTTGATCGCTCGGCTCGAGGAGGGTGCGCTCGCGCCCTTACATTCCATTTAGCGATCGTTCGATCGATCGTAGATAGATAGATAGATATTTGGGAGGATGGCGAGAGAGGAGAGCGAGGGGGGGTAGACGAGGTAGACGAGGGCCGTTACTCACCCGGACATGAAGGCCTTGGAGCAGCTGACGTACTCGTTGACGTCGCAAAAGGGCCGATATTCCTCGTCCTTCTCTTTGTTGGTCTCGACGACGTAGGCGTAGTAGGAGATGACGATGCCCTTGAAGCAAATCCAGAGTAGGAAGGCGTTTAGCCGCTGGATCGTGAAGGTCGCCATGTTTGCCACTGGCGAACCGGACGGCCGTGCGCTCGATCGCGCACTGTCCCGTCGTCGTCCTTATCACAATCTCCTCGTCGGCGCTCCGGGTCCCGCTACCCTGTCAGCCGCCCACCTACATCGCCGCCAAGCTCCCCACGCGCAGGCTCGCTCTTCTTCGCTCGTCATTGACGGCGCGCGCGCACGACCTCACCGCTCGCTGCCACACCATCGCGCCCCGCACCCCACCCCACCGCACCCCACGGACGATCGACATCGCTCGCGGTCTTTGGATTTGGATCACCGGGGTGCCGAAAACTCGTGCCCGCGGACTTGGATCAACGTTATCGACTCCCCCCTCCAACCCCCTCTCGAACCCGGGGGATGATACGGAATCCGTAACGCGAGTGCGAAGCATTATCTTGGCAGATACGAAGTACGTGCCAGCAAGTATTCGTTCCCGTATCTCGGATTATTCTCCCGCAATTCTTGCCCTTATCGAGGTTTCCGGAGACCGGCCTGTCCCTCCTCCATCACCCCCCTCCTCCATCACCCACCCCATTATCCCCGTCCAGCGCGGCATGTCACGTTTATTTTCGACAGCTGACTTCATAGCGCGGGGGGAACCCTCGGACAGAGACTCGCAACGCTCCATGCCCCCGATTATAAATGGTATTGATTAATAAATCTCCGTATTAATAGCCCACGCTTTCGACTCCCGCCGAAGAGTATTTTCGTTTTATAAATTATTACCTCCGGCCATTACTATTTTACTACAATATGCCTCTACTACTACTGTCGACTAATCTCTTTTACTTTTCGTCACGAGCAACGGTTTTGCGCTTTCGTTATTCGTTTTTTCTTCCTCGACGCGTACTTTTTCTCTGCGGCCCGCTGTTATGATGGGAAGCTGCCTGGCTGGGGTTGGGGGTGGGATGGGCGAGTCGACGCCTCCCTCTTCATCCTCATTACTCACGTCGACGATTAATTTTGTCATAATTTTTATGGGGCAAAAATCATACCAGCCGGCAGCGCACACTTTTCCAACAACAACAGCCTCGAGTTTCCAACAACTTGCTCGACAATACGCGGCATTTATTTTCACACGCATAAATGGGATAAATACATTTTTTTTATACCGAAGCCGTGTAATTTTCTTCTTTTATAAATAACGTATACCGGCTTTATGCGTGTGTATATATATATATATATACGAATTGTGGATGTGAATTGTTGTGAATCCCAAGGCTGTGGCAGGCTTTTTTAGTATCGGCCCGAACGCATCTGTCGATGCGATACTACAAATAATTTTCAAATACATTTTTGTCGAATAAACGAAACTTACGAGCATTCATATAATTAATAACTTTTTCTGTTATTGTTTCGTTGTTATTTTTTTTTATTTTTCTTTAATTTAAGTCGAAACGTAAATACGTTCTATTAATTATGATTGCCAAATAAATAATTTATTTATTATTCTGACAATGGTTTATAATGAATTATATTCATTGCACATACTGTTTATCATATTTCTCGATAGACAGCCACTCTCCTTGTTCTCTTAACTCTTCTTTCCTTCCTTTATATTATTCTAAAAATTATTACTACATAAGATTTTTTATGTTTATGTACATGGTAATAAACATAAATTCAAATAAGCACATGTCAATTATTCACTATAATACATTACTTTATTTTTCATAAGTGATAGTCGTTAATATTAAATTTTATAATTATAAAAAAATACTTTTACCTAAAATACAAAAATGAAAAACGCTACTCAAATCTTCATTCAACTAATAAGGATTTAGCAATTAGAAGTCAAATGTTTGTCATTGGTTACGCAAGAATATTATTTTGCATAAGACTGGTGAAAAATTTGTAAAATAATCACATCGTTCAGTCGACATATGGTGCTGGTTTTTAAGCATATTCGTATCTTCAAACGTCCGGCAAGAATATTAACAATTAATAAAAACTTATTTAAATAATGCAGAACATATTTTTGTCAATTAAAATAATTCTTTATCTATTTAAGGTATCCCATTGACTTAAATGACTAATAATCAATGCTAATAACAGGTGTAGAAGAAATAAATATTAGCAGAAGATATTTAGGTGCTTTGAATATCTTGCCATCGCTAAATTAATTCAAGTTAATATAATAATTATCATTTTGTTAATTTAGTGCACAGAAAGTTGTTGTTGTTGTTTTTTTTTTTTTTTTTTTTTTACGAAAATCGGTATTACGGGCATAATGCGAAATACACAAATTTCTATAAGCGAGGCGCAATGTTCAATTTGTATCTGTTTTTTAAAGTTTAATTATTATTTCATTCTTGAGGTGCCATTGCTCTTGCTTGGGCTCGTACTCGTTTCTCATATTCTAAGCGGTTTTGACTAAATAATAAAAAAACATTTTACATATTAGATAGTATAATAAATATCCCGTACTGCAATCACTAATGGTTCAAAAATATATGCAATTTACACATTGTCTTTATATTTTTTAATATTATCGATCGCAGTGCCAAATTTATGTGAAATGTAATAAACAATACGAACCAATAAATTGTGTATGCCTCTGCCTGCGCCGGATCCTTGACATTTGGTTCATTTAATAAATCTTGAATACCAAGAAGAATTTGTTTTATTGTAATTGCTGGCCTCCAGTCTTTTTCTTCATCTAAAAGTGATAAACACACTGTTCCAGACGGATAAACATTTGGGTGAAACAGAGGTGGTTCAAATTTGCATTTTGGTGGGCTCGAAGGATAATCATCCTTAAAGATCATTCTGAGTTTGTACAAACCGCCCTCCCATGGAGTCTAAAGTCATTTGAAATAGAATCTAGAGTTTCAAAATTGAAACGGTTATAATTTTTTAATAAATAAAACTTACGCCTTTTTTACCGGGTATTGCACACTCCCAACTCATGAGATTTAAGGTCCCATCTGGATTTTTAGTTGGGCGAGCAACAAAGCCCTAAAGTAATAAAATGATTGATTATTTAATAAGCAGTTTTGAAGAAGTATTAAATATTAAATAACATTAGCGTCATTAAAGGTCTTTATTTCATGCATCATTAATGTGTTAATTAAGCTAAAATAAGCAATCAAGGTCAAATATTTAATGCATAATATTCCTACGCAAGTTGAATTTTTTATTTTCGGTATGAGAGATATGGAGTATTGAACAACGAACAGGAAAAAAAGAGGCAAAGAATATTTTCTGACAAAACTTTATCTGTATAAAACTGAATATGATAATGCGTGTGACTGAATATAAGACGTGACCCATCGTACTACTTTGTGCAGTATAAGAAAAATTAGGTATTTTTCATAAAATGACATTGAGCTTAATGTCTCTGTCATGAATAGTTGAATCGTATCCTCATATTTCATGTAAAAATATAACTAGAAAAGAGCCCCGTTACAGGGGAACAAACAAGGATTTCCTACTATACTAGCTCCATACTAGCCTCGGGGTATTAAAATTTTTGTCATAATTTCGATGCAAACGTGTAATGTATGCCTCGCACCAATACGAACATGCAAAAAAGCAGGTAAAGTTAATTGAACCACCAACTCAACGGACTTGTAGTAGTATGGGCAATAATAATAATAATAATAATAATACATGGTCATAAAAATGAGTTTGGGGACCAGGATGACCGAATTCAGCAGGAAAGAGAATAAAGGCGGGAACGTCTTTAATTAATGAAAAAGGGCCAGGTAGTGAAGGTACAGAAGAAATGGGTAATGTACGCGAGTTTAGGTTAGCCTAAACTGCTTCTCGATTGAAAAAAATTCATCATAGCAAAATCCAGACATTCGAATTACTCCACCTTTGAGTGAGGATACGCATACGCACGTACGCACGCACGCACGCACGCACGCACGCGCGCTCGCTCGCGCGTTGGAATATCTCGTTATTTCATTTATTTTTATTATTATTATTTATTATTATTTATTTATTTATTTTTTTTTTGCGGGGGCGGGGAGAGGATCCAAACGCAAATAAGTTGTATCGAGCCAACGATTTACGAAAACGAAAACGAAAACGCACACGCACACGCACACGCCTTTAAAAGCGTTAAAAAGTAACTCGAATGCAAGGAAAAGTTCGAAAAAAAAACATTGTTTAACAATGAGAAATTGTCAATAAACGGAGTATAAGGTTATGTGAGAAAATCTATTGGTTTTTTTTTTTTTTTTTTTTCCACAATGACGTTTGTTTACAATGGGGAAAAAAAAAAATGAAAGAGCATTTATAATACGGATATATACTATTTATTACTAATACGGATTTGGATAGTAGTAGTAGGTAGGGGCCGGGGGGATAGGGAATTTCATTTTACTTTAGAGGAAGAGCCAATCTAAACTTAACCTCCAAAAAATTGCAGTCTGACTAGCTTGTACTTACAAAAGGATGATCCTTTCTCCATGCTTTTCGCTCTTCGGCAAGCCTAGCAATCGCGATGCCCGACATTTCTCTGCAACATAGGAAAATTGCAGGTTTATTTTGACGTCGCAATGGATAACGCGCGACAGACACAGACACAGACAGACAGACAGACAGACAGACAGACAGACAGACAGACAGACAGACAGAGGAGCACCGCTTAACTAAACAATCATTTAACCCGCGCTTTCCTCCAGACTTTATTATAGATTTTATAGATTTGCTTTACCTTGGATAGTCGCACAAAGAGACGAGTCCGTACCACCGCGAAGAAGCACCAATTAAATATTGAGGTTCGATTTCGTAGTCACTCAGAGGTAATCACCTTTTTCACTGAACGATTTTTTATTTTTTATTTTTTTTTATTTTTTTTTTTATTTTATTTTTTATTTATTTTTTTTTTTATTTTTTTTTTATTTTTTTTTTTTAATTTTCTACAAAACGCACAGTGTCGTTACATGTTATCGATTTAATGCTAAAAAAAAAAAAAAAAGAAATAATAATAATAATGATAAGTTATATTATAACACCTTCATATAAGAGAGTAAGAGGAGGCAACCACCCCGATGATGATAGAATGTTGCTAATGATGTGCCGTTACGTGCGCGAGGAGCGTGCAGGGAACATTTATATATCGAAATCCCCAGCGGCTGGTATTTAAGTATTTTTTCCCCGAGTCCTAACTAAGGAAGTGTGAAAAAATTGTTCTATTTAAAATGGGGGTTCGCAAAACCGATGAAAAACGGCCACACCATCGCGTCCTAATAATAAGCCGACTTCACTTCCGGTTAGTATCGTACGAATGCCTGTGCTGTGCAGGCACCTATTTTATCGGTCGGACGACATTCGCATAACCGTAAACTCGCGCCGTTCCCTTAACCGGGTCCTCTTCTCCGGGGGTTTATCGGGGTTATCGTCATTGACAAAATTATAATTTCCTCCTCACCACTCACAATATCTTTTTTATTGCTAGTATTTTTTGGGGCGGGTGGCGGGTGGCGGGGGGTAACGAACGGACGCCAAGGCTTCGCGTGATCCTACCAAACTATCTGATCATCTATTATCTAATGAAAGATATTGTAGGCTCCGGTTATGTAGATAAATCTTTGTTTTTAGAACAACGGAGGCTCGTGATGGAAATTATTATAATTAATGATATTCGAATGGGACCGTTTACGCGATAATTTCAGCGAATGAACTTCCCCTGAATTTTTTTTTTCTTCAAAAGTCATTGAGTTTGAAGTTAAGTTACAATTTGAAGATACGTTATCTAGATAACGATAAGGAAGGGATAGCGAGTCGAGCTACGCGATATGATCGCGAGTTCTGACAAACGAAACGAAACGAAACGAAACTTACCGTTAAAGTAAGGGTGAAAATGAAAATTTATGCTTTTAATCTACGCGGAGACCACCCTGGCCATTATTTATATTTAATTGCCGTTGTATGTCACAATGTACAGGACATTCTGAAAAGGTTCGTACGTCCGTCCGTCCGTCCGTCCGTGGCTCACTCCGAATGAATACGTATGCGCAATATGTCTGAAAGTAGTATAGGTGTCAGTCACTGTCGTTTACGTAAATTTGAAAAAGGCCTGGGCCGTTCGCAGATCACGTGGCCTGTGACTTTATTTTGCCCACAGGTCCACCCGGACGGAAAAGTTGCAGACGACATTTTACGAGTCGCCGTAGAGCCAACGGATGAAAAAGAGTGGGGGGGGGGGGCGGGAGGAGTGGGAGGAGAGGGGAAGCGAGAAAGCAACCGTCGACGGGGAGAGTCCTTTCGGGCGAGCAGCGGTGGGAGCGAGATTTAGGTGCGGTGGAGGGGTGACTGGAACCTCCCGCCCCCGCCCCCGCCGACCCACTACCCGTTCCCTATTCACTCTCGCTTTCCGTTGGTGGCGGAGGGACAGTCGTCGCCGCCGCCGCCGCCGCCGCCGCCTCCGCCTCGTCGTCGTCGTCGTCGTCGTCGTCGTCGTCGTCGTCGGTAGTTGGTCGTTCGTCCGTCTGTCGTCGCGACGCGGTGACGCGACCCCCGCTCCTCCTCCTCGGGCACGGTACCGCGCAAAAGCGACTCGGCGCTCTCGGTCATCCGGAGTGGACCAGCTCCACCCGCGCCCACGCGCTCATACACATATAGACACGAGACACAGATGCGCCTCCCTGTGCTTGCGTACGACGAGGGCCTCGCGGGTTTTTCAGCTGTTCTCCTCCCTCTCCCTTGGGACGGGATCGACACTCGGCTCGGCCGCATCATCGATCCACTGGGCTGACCCCTCCGCCGATACCGCAACCACTACCAACGCAATTACTACCAATAACAACAACAACAACAACGACAACGACAACGACAACGACAACGACAACAATAATAGTAATAGCACTACTGCAAGGACAAGAAGTACTAGACAGCTAGTGTGCCGCTGCCGCTGCCGCTGCTGCCGCTGCTGCTGCTTGTCCCCAGCTACCGACGGCTGTCCCGAGGCTCATTCCCGAGTTGTTTGTGGCCTCGAGGAGGACGACGTTGAGATGATGCCGCACCGTTGCGCCTGGAATGCCAGATATTCACGGGGTGAAAGTCAGGCGTGCGCGGAGCCCTTAACGGACTCGTAGTACTACATCATCTGAGCGGGGAGGGACGCTCGCTCAAAAGAGAGTCCCACTCGCTAATCCGCTTTGTGCGGTACGCACGAGTTCCGTCGTAACCGTCATATTTTTCTTCCTCCCTCCCTCCCTCCCTGCCTCCGTCCCTGTCTCCTCTCCTCCATCCGTCCATCCATCCATCCGTCCATCCGTCCATCCGTCCGTCCGACTCTCTCACCCACCCCCTTCGTCCGCCCTCTCGCTTGCACGTACGCTTTTCTTTCTTTCTTTCTTCTCTTTCTTCTCTTTTTGTTTGTTTGTTGTTCCGCCCGCCAAGTTACGGATTGTGGAAGGAGCCAGTGGTGGTTGTTGGGCAGTTCGTTTATCGTCGCGCGCGCGCGTGTGTGTGTGTGTGTATCTCGTGCCCAAGAGTCGATTGTCGTAAGAGACATGGTTTATTGGAACAATCCACGCGGACTCATCTCCTAAAGCCAGGTAATGTTTAGTTTCATCGTCGATTCCGGTCGACGAGTCTCTCTATTCAACATTGTCATCCTCTTGTGACCTCAAAAACCCTCAAAAACCCTCAAAAACCCTCAATAACCCTGAAAAACCCTGAAAAACTCAGCAGCATTATCAATCGACAAACCGAGCAATAATGTCCATTCCGTTTGTAGTTCTCACTTGGGCTTTTTCACTTGTATTTGGACCAAGCAGTCCAGGCAATATTTACACCTACGTTACTTCAATCACTTCTTCATTCATCAGCTCTCGTCATCTTTAACCTCCGCAAGCATTTCCATTCAGTCTCTAGACCAGTTTATCATCGTCTAACATCTAACAGAAAGTAAAAGGAAATGTGCCAATGTACAAACGTTCTTGCGTGCATTACACATTATTTATAAGACTTTAATTTAATATTTTTTATTTACAAACCCATGCTCGCTTTTTAAAAGAAATATCCAGTTTGTTTTCATTGTCCGCATAATATTATCTATATCAATGCATTAGATAAAGAGTCTTTTCTCTTGCCTATTATCAATAAAAGTGACATTTATAATAAAGTGATAAATGTTTTTTTAGTAAATATGGTTTACCAGTTATGTGTCTCATTTAATTCAACGAAGAAAGTAATTCTCTTTTTCTTATTCTTAACCTTTTCAATCTATGTCCTTTAAAAAGGTTTTTTGAAAGCCGTAATCATCTGTTCTTACAAAAACTTATTGAACATACACAGTGTTTCTTAAATAATGTATATGTATATACACACACGAATGATAACTTTTAATTCTCTCAGCGGAAGTAATATATTGTTAATTTATTGGAGCTAATTGACGTTGCTAAATGTATTAATAGAGAATAGCAATAGCAATACTACCTATAAATGAAATTAATGGCATGCATAATAAACAGATGCATATACAAATATACAAATATACAAATATACAAATATCTACGTATATAAATATTTGTATATAGTTCGTTTGTGTGCGTGCTGCGTGCTGCGTGAGAGAGAGAGGGAGAGAGAATTGAAGTCATGTATGTGTGTAGGCAATGAAAATTTTTATTATTTATATGAATGAGTTCACGGTCGTTATCATCATTACGAAAAGAAGTATGATAAAAATGTTAATTATCGAACTGCAGTCTCTTTATGTTGTTATTCCTTTTCTTTTTTTTTTGTACCTGGAGGAGAGGAGAGAGAGAGAGAGAGAGAGAGCAGGAGAGGTTGTCGAATGCCTCTGCCTGTCTGCATTATTATTTATTATTTATTATTGCACATCGTTAACTATACACCGACGAGCGTTTCCACATTTTCTCTTCCTACGGCCTTCGATCGGTGCACGCGTTATTTAATTCTTTTTTTTCTTTTTTTTTTTTTTTTTGTTTGTTTGTTTGTTTGTTTGTTTTCCTTTCTCCTTTATGGCGTATGCGTGCTCGTCGGGAAGATTTTTAATAAGCGTCGGTCGGTGCCGTTTACTACTACTAATGAGCCCCGTCCATCGCTGGGTCACGACGATCATCGTTTTTACGGGCGACGCGCTGGATGATCCTTGGCACGTATTCGCGCGCCAAGTACGAAAGGCGGCCCAAGTAACGGAGCCGCGAAGCATGTGTTATTTATTTATTAATTACTTTGTTTGCCTTCGATCGCTTTGACGCTCTCCCACCAGCAGCTCTTCGACATTACCAGCGATTGGAATTTTATATTGGAATTAGAAAGCCTCGGGTGGTGGTGGTGGTGTCGTCGTCGTCGTCGTCGTCGTCGTCGTCGTCGTACTAATATACTTTTAATTGAGTAAGAGCGCGGAGGGGTTATTGGGGTTATTGGGGTGGGGTGGGTTGACGAAAGGTTAGAATACACGTATTATTTGTTGCGAATGAAAATGTTGGTCGACGATTCGAGCAGTTACAACGAATAACAACGAAACTTGTTCGTACGTTACGTAGAAAAACATTTATATATATATATATATATTTAACGTAGCCCCCGTTGAAGAAGTCCTCGTGAGTAGTCGGTATACCAGCAGCCAGCCTCTGTCTCTATAGCGACAGACGCTTCAATTTACCAGGAGTAATCGCGCCGCGCCTACTGCAGTCGCAATGTAACGTGCGCAAGTGCCGCCAAGTGAGGCGAGCCTGCCCGCAGAGTAGTTCTCGCGGAGCAAATTTTCAAATTATACAAATCGTCGGTTGGTGGATCCGTGCGCGCGCTCACGGATCTCGTTATTGGAATATTGCTCCTGCCAACAATTGGAAATAATGGCCGGCGTCGGTCTCCTTTTAAAAGCTAACCGGCCACCGAAAGCTCTTATCCCTATATCGACGAGGTATATATATGCATGTATGTATGTATGTATATATATATATAATTGGCGATCGTATCTCGGGGACGTCCTGTTGAAGAAGAAGAAGAAGATGAAGACGTAGTAGCCGATTATTGTGGGGCCAAAGATGAAGGAGCGCCAACGACTAAGCAAAACTAGTCTCTGTTGTCCCTTTGTTGTCCCTCGAGATAAATAATGAACGTAACGTTGCGCCCCTTTCGCCTTAGAGTAGAGCACGTGCGTCCAATCGTCAAAGCCCTATTTGATTTCTTTTTTTTTTTTTTTTTTTTTTTTAATGACCTACGGGCATTCGTACACACGATTGTCTCGTAAAACCCATTGCTTCTTCTTTCTTTTCTCCTTTCTCTTTTTTCTCCATTAAGAGTATTCGATTTGATCTTTGATCTTTGCGCATCACACGTCTCAAGACTTTTGTCTTCGTAAATACTTTCGTCCCGGTAAGAAATAATGTCCGATTTCTGCCCCTACTGTCAATTTACTCTTGTCCAAATCTACCGTGCAGGCTTTTTCATGCTAATCTTTGTCGAGTGATTACATTAGCCTCCTTTCTACCAAATGTTTATTTCACACTACTCTGTACATATATGTACAGAGCAGGCCAACTGCTCACCAACTGCTCATTTAGATTACGCCCTTATACCTTATTATTATTATTATTATTATTCAAACGTTTCCTCATTTCTATTCTTGAATTATTGTGTACGCGCGTACAATCTCTGTTTGCTGTTATACAAAGTGAATCTTTAAATGTTTTAGAGGATAGCCGCTATTGCCAAGCGTTTCAACATGGCAGACGACGAGGGCACAGAGTGGCTGCAGGAGTTGTTGCACGACGTCCAGCTCTCGCAATTCTTTACCAGAATCAGAGATGATCTGCAGGTCACAAGACTGCACCACTTTGATTATGTGCAGACCGAAGATCTTGAGAAAATTGGTCTTGGCAAGCCAGGCATTCGTCGTCTCATGGATGCTGTGAAAAAGAAACGGACGTTGCAATGGAAAAAGAGCTTGATTACGAAAATTAGGCCGGGAAGTGATAAGAAGAGCAACAAACGTGCCTCCCAGCCCACCGAGAGCACCTCTGTTTTGACATGCTTGATTCAGGACAAGGACGTGACGTTATCCGTGAAACTGGGCGATGGGAGCTTCGGCGTCGTCAGGAGAGGCGAATGGACTTCTCCGACTGGCAGGACATTGCCAGTGGCCGTTAAAGTTTTAAAAGCGGATGCATTGACGCAGCCAAATGTCATTGAAGACTTTGTGTCGGAGGTACAATCCATGCACATGCTAGACCATCATAATCTTATACGGTATGTCTCCACTCACTGTAAAACAAACCATATTCAGAAGATCTCATTGAAAAGACAATCCTCGTGGGTAAATTATTCAATGGGCTTGCATGCCGTGGCTAATTAAATTCTGCTTTCAGGCTATATGGCGTCGTACTGTCACAGCCAATGATGATGGTAACCGAGTTGGCACCACTCGGCTCTCTTCTGGACTACCTTCGTAAGCAATGTGGCCATATATCCGTCCTTACCCTCTGCAATTACGCCCTTCAGGTGGCCACGGGGATGGCCTACCTCGAGGCGAAGCGTTTCTTGCATCGCGACTTAGCCTGCCGTAACGTTCTCCTCAGCTCCATCGATAAGATAAAAATCGGTGACTTTGGCTTGATGCGAGCTTTGCCCCAACAAGAGGATTGCTATGTGATGACGGAGCATAAGAAAGTGCCCTTTCCCTGGTGTGCCCCGGAGTCTCTGAAGGCCCGACAGTTCAGCCACGCCTCAGATGTTTGGATGTACGGGGTGACACTCTGGGAGATGCTGACTTTTGGCGAGGAGCCCTGGGTCGGACTCAACGGCTCCGAAATACTGCGGAAGATCGATAGGGAAGGGGAAAGGCTACACGAGCCGGAGGCTTGTCCACCGGCAATGTTCCAGTTGATGCTCTACTGCTGGGCGAGGGATCCTACCGAGCGACCGACGTTCGCCTCCCTCAAGGATTCCCTCACCGGTATGGAAATTGTATACGAAGTTACCAAGCGATCGTCATTTTTCATCCAGACAGCATTCAATCGTCATACGCGAATTATTGTTTGTTGCACAGCTTATACTTGTATAATTTTTATAAAATACGCGTTCGGGCAATTTTATAGCCGCGAGGGAATTATGAAGAAGTCGCGACGTTGTTGGTTTCAAATTTTAATCAAAATGTCTGGCCCTTTAATACCTAGGCCACTCTCTCTCTCTCTCTCTCTCTCACACTCTATCTGCATGTCGTTCCTATATTTCTTGACAGATCTATTTAAGATTATTGCGTATTGTGGGCTCTCACTTAACGAGAGCCTCACGGGCATTTTCTAACCAATAATCCCAATAATCGTGCCTATTGAGGATACTCTTTGAGAATGGGAGAACGAAAAGTCTTCGGACGCTCACGAAGCTCCCAATAAATTTATTAGCTGCTAGCTGCTTTCATTAGCCGTGAAATTGCCAAGCGATTTCACTTGGTAATACAAGAAAGAAAATCCACTCGTTGCCTAGATAAATTGTAGATAGTAGTGCGGCTTTGTATTTTGTGGGCTCGGTTTACCCATTGGGAGGAGGAAGCCTTTTCAAAATGGACCGCTTTTTCGTTGACTCGTCGTCTGCGTGAACCGATTCCCTGCGTGGACACGTCCCGTAGAGACGACACCAGCACGACACCAGCACGACGGGTCTCCACAGGCCCGCGAGTTATCTATCGCAACACGCGCCGTCGATCAGCGATTTAATTTATATAACGACGTATCGTCTCGCCGAACGGTAAGCCCCCAATAATCTTCAGGGACGCGATTGACTGACGAGCTTTAACGACGTCTTTGACAAGAAGATCGCGCAAGGCAGCCTACCTCGCAGTCCCGGTCGAGTCCCGGTCGAGTCCCGATAACCTTCATTCGCCAGGGTATACGGATGGACCTCGGCACTCCTTACAATCGCAACAATCGAAATAATCCTTTTGCCATCGCCAGAGCTTTGGCGTCGTCGCATTAGTCTACATTGGTCAGACATTACGTTAGACATACGTTAGAGGGTGCATTTGGACCACGGCCAATGAGCCAACTCGAGGGCATTATTATTGCTCATTACGTCGGCAGTTACGACTTGTGGGGGTTATTGGGGTTATTGGGGATATTGGTTGTATTGGGACAATAACCCCAACACTTTCTCTCATTGTATATTAATTGGCTCGCGCGAGCGTGGGCCTCAAGCTCTCCCAACCTCTTTTCTGTTTTTTTTTCTAATCTATAGTAGTCCCCGGTACCGCCGCTGGCTGGCTGGCTGTCCGTCCGTCTCAGGCAACACGGAGTCAAGTCATATCTTTCATCAAAAATTTATTATTAGATTTAGAATTAGATTGATTCCTGCGAGAGCGTTTTGCTTTTTTTTTTTTTTTTTTTACATCGAGTTATTCGATAGATAGGGTACAGCTAGCTGTAAGGTTATTAGCTTAAGCAGCATTAAGGTCTACTGACTGACTGACTGACTGCTGATGATGAACGGTTGAACGGTTGAACGGTTGAACGGTTGATTGTCGAAAGAATGACCTTCAGCCGACTTATTTCATAAATAATAATAATAAGAAAAGACGAAAAATATAAAAGGTTATTGGGGATGTAATGGAAAAAAAATCCAGATGGATGGACGGAGCTGCCGGTCCAATGAGATCCCCGGATCCCCGGCTAGATAGTAGTAGTCCCGTTAACGGGTATTATAACTGCTCGAGACGCCGACAATCGACTTTCCAGGATCTCTAGACTAGTAATGGCTGAGCATTACTTTCCTGCGCTTGGATTGGTAGAAAAAAAGAAAAAGAAAAAGCAAAAAAGAAAAAAAGAAGCTCTCCAACGCGTGCTTTTAAGTTGCGTTCGCTAACACAAACGCATCCAATCGCGCCCTGAATTTATAGAATAATAAAATTTATTGTCGGCTTTCTTATGTATATAAGAAATCTTATCTTATGTTAACTTTTGCGTTTTTAAACAAATTAATACTGCTTTCGTATAAGAATAACTCTCTGCCTTTGTAACTGTAAAATAATAATATTGATCCCCCCCCCCCTCCCCCATAAGAGAAGAGAAGTCTCGTGAGCGTGCAGTGTTCCGCAATACAATAAGAAGACATTCAAATTGGAGTGAAAATATTAGAATTCGTTCGTGTGAATGTAATTGGTAATCGCATTCATCGTTGCCCTCGCGTAATGCCTCGAATTTTTCACTACTCAGTTAAATTACGGAAGGTAACGCACGCGGGGATGTTGATTCAAATAAATGTTGGCGATGGCGATGATTTGTTTACGTAGTCATTTACAAGACGACTAGATACAAGCGACATTGAATTTGACGAGAGTGAAGTAACAATCAGCGCGTATTATAATAATATGAAGTTTTTTATAATAAAATATGATAGCGTATAACGTGCAGCGTATAAAAGTGATAATATAGGAAGCGAATCCGCCCACCCTTACTTCCGCCTATTTTCTACTACTTCACTTGCTGGGGACTCGACTCAACTTGGCCAACTCGTTCAACGGCCACCAATAACGTCTCTTCCACTCCCCCCGCCCCCCACCCCCACCCTCGTTGTTCCTAAAGCCTAATAAATGACCGTTGCTCATTTGCGAAACGTTCTTCACGTTCTCACAAGCTAAGGTAGTGCACGCCTTCTAGTAGGGAGAGTAGTAGTTTCCTCTGTCGGCCTCCCAATGCAGGGAAAAACGAAAAAAGATATGCCACTCGAGCCTTTTACAAGTTGTCTCGGGTTTTCCACTTCGTTTGCTTTCAGACCTTCGTCTCAAGTCCGTTACATCAAGCATTTCATATATCATTCAATTGGGTTTGAATACTTCTCGCCTCATATTATTACCGAAGATTTTAATAATACCCAAGCAAACCAGTATGTAACCAAATATAATTATTATCGAAATCTTCTTATCGACACGTAGTTATTATATCGCGTACACACACATATATATGTATATACACATGTTGAATGCTCTCTCTATTGGATGAATAGAATGTGACGAACGAGTAGTAAGTAAAGAACTCGCCACGTGCCTCAAACGTAATCTCGGATTGGGATGGTAGACGTTAATTAATATAAGAATGCAATGATTTATGTTAATGTCGTCGGGTCAGGTATGGTGCCGTCGGTGATGAAGGCCCTGAACCGCTTCGACGAGCCGGAGAAGATGATGATCGAGCACGGGGATCAGATCGTCATAATCGACGGCCGGCCGGAGAACTACTGGTGGAAGGGTCAGAACCAGCGGACGTATCAGGTCGGCGTATTCCCACGCTGTCTGGTCGACCCGATGAGGAAGAAGCAGCCGGAGGACATAAGCAAGCCCCTGGAGAACTCGTTTATACACACGGGTCACGGGGCGCCCTTCGGCAAGAGCTGGGGCAGCCCCATTTACATCGACGACGTCTATCTGCGTAACCCAATGGAACCTCCGGACATCGTCGGGGTCACCGAGTGCGCCCTTAAGAAGTTCCCGGGAACGGCCCAGAGGACGCGCAAGCAGTTTAATTATACGAAGCTGCAGAACGACTGGTGGAGCAGCCCCGTTAAAGTGCCCAATACTTCAGTGCCAAGTACGCTCTGCTCTGCTCTGCTCTGCTCTCTCTCTCTCTCCCCTCTCTCTCTATTCTTCTATTTATATATCTATCGAACGATCGATCTATGGATCTATCGATCCAATACTACCCTTCGTCGATTATATATTATTTATACGTACGACCTTGAAGGGGTAAAAAGGGGTATACTTTTGTTTAAAACGATTGCGATTGAATTCGTTAAGGGAAAAGTCCATTCCTTTAGCGAGTAGTAAACGTTCTTATCGAATGTATTTTTTTTTTTTCTTTGTCACTGCTCGCTTGGAAGTAGTAGATCGTTTTATTTCGTTATATTTCATAAAATTCGCGATACTTTGCGATAATGCAATCATCGTTCGTTCGCCCGTCCACGGGCTTCCGTTTCAAATGATCCCCTCCTCGACTGACACTTGAAATGTAAAAAAGCCGGTCAATTTATTTATATATCACGCCGGACGATATTCGCCAAGACTTTATCGTCCGGGTTGCCTCCGCGATAAAGACAAGGGGCCATTTTTTTTTTTAAGTTCCCAATTAAAAGCTAAAGCGCGTGGCCACGAATCGTCAAGGAGACTGCCAGCTAATAAAGGGGGACATCTTTCTTTAAACAGTTTCAGGAGCAGGGGGTGGCAGTCAGGAGGGTTCCCTTATCGATCTGTCCCCGGAGGAGCTGGCCAACGCGACGAGGAGCAGCCAGCTGGAAAACAGCAGTGCCTGCCGGCGAGTCGTGAATATCCTGGACGAGCCGAACGACGTCGATCGGGTATCGGCGAACCAGGAGTATTGGCCCGAGGAGGATCCGAGGACCTACGCCAATTGCCCGGACAATAACGTTTCGCGTGGACCGCCAGGGCCCGATCCTTTCGATACTTCCAGGGTCTTTACGAACTCGTCCCAATCCCGGTATTACAGTCAAGTCACCCCCGACCTCCCGGCAAATTCCTTCTTCCCGCCGGACGACAATAATCATCATCATCATCATCATCATCAGCAGCAGCAGCAGCAGCAGCAGAAGGTATAACAACAACAACGAACAACAGCAACGAACAACAACGAACAACAACAACAATAGTCGTTTAAAGCCCCAATAAGCTTCGTGTAATAACGTCCTCGTAATAAACTTCCGCTTGAAATGTCAGCTGCTTGTTCATCGCCCCCGAGTTGTTTTATTGATTTTAAATTGTTATACTATTGGCTATGATGTATTTTTGTCGTATAAAAATCTTTGCTGCGCAAAAGTTTTCTTCAATTCACATTATTGATTGGCATTTTAATGAGAAACGCAATATTTGTCTGCCGAAGGCTTAATCTAAAAGAGGAACACTCATATGTAAAGCAGCGCTCAAACTTTTATGCTTTAATCAAAATGCAATTAAAAGTCGCGGAACAAATGGGACTTTAAATTATTTGAACGATAGATAAGTAGTAAACGCTTCGTATTGTCGCAAGCCGCTTTTAGCAAGCTTTAGTTGATCAGTAAGAATATAAAGCCCACGAGCGATACGAGATTGCGTATAATAATAATAGCACATACATTGACTGCATTGTATACGCGGCGTTTGCAAATTCATGTAATGTTTGGATTCGCAGGCGCATCAGCAGCAATACAGCAACGTCCAAGCGGAGTCGAATAACGTCACTGCTAATCTCCAGCACGCGCTCAACCTGAAAAAGGATCTCCACAACGAAAAGGCGAACGTCAACGTGAACGTTAACGTGAACGCGGAGAGCAACGGGTACTCGGTCGGCGAGCATTACAGCGAAGTCGCGAAATCCTTGACAGGAGGGAGTAACTGCCCGACTCCTAGCAGTGAGGACTGGCCGGACGACCTGGAGCCCAACGAGTCGCAGGCGACGTACGCGAACGTCGTGAGCCGGGGATTGACGATGATCGCGATGCCGCCGCCCTTACCGGCCTTGGGCCCGAACGAGAGCCCGACCAAGCCCAAGAGCAACGTCGACCTCGCACAGAGCCTGAACGAACTCAGCCTCGAGGCCAAGTCTTCCCCGAAAAAGCTCGACCCGGCCTTCATCGCAGAGCTCGAGAAGCATCTCGGCGAGAAGGAAGCCACGAAGAACACGAACGCCGATCAACAGCATCAGCAGCATCAGCAGCAGCAACAGCATCAGCAACAGCATCAGCAACAGCACCAACAGCAGCAGCAACAGCAGCAACAGCAGCAACAGCAGCAGCAGCAAGGCTCTTCGGGGCCATCGAATCTCTCCCACGTAGCAACCACAATTACGAATAAATTACCGGGTATCGGGGCCATACCAATGCTACGACCGCCGCCGCAGTCCTTAAAGCCCAAGTCGCCGAACGGCGAGCAGCGCGGGCCATTCCAGTTCCCAAATGCCAAGGTGCAGAACTCGTGGCAGGGCAAGAGCACGAACATCCAGAGGCCTAGGAGTCAGATAAACTATCAGAGCCAGGCGTCTACGGAGCAGATAAGTAGCAGCACGGACCTCGTGGTCACGCAAATATGGCAGCAGAGCCAGGGCTTCGGAGCGAGCGGCGGCTCCGCTTATAATGGTAATTCGGTAAATCTTCTTCAATGCGTCCCGAATTGCGCGCCGAGCAATATCGAAAATGCCGCCCAAAACGTCTCCGTCGGCTACCAGCAGAACTTCCCGAGCTTGCCCAGCCAGTCGAATCTCCTCCTGCACAATGTTCAGAGCTCGGCGAGCGCGACCCTCCCGAGGCCAGCTTCCATAGCCGGGACCACGCTCTCCAATCAGGTCTACGCGGAATTGAAGCAGACCGTACCCAACCTGGAGCAGCTCTCGCAGAGCGAATTTAATACCCTCTACAACAAGACCGTTCGGCAAAACATACTAAGGAGTTACCACGCGAATAGCACTGCCTTGGCCACCGCAGCCAATAACATGGTGAGTTGAATGGCCCACTGAATCGATGGATGACTTAAGAACGAGTTAATAATGCACTTACGTACTTTCATTACGGGACGATTAGTCCCCCTTTCCATGTAAATCTTAAAGCGTATATGTATGTATATTCCATTTCTTTTCTTAAGCGAGTTCGTTCGTTTAAATCACAACTTGTTCAATAGATTTTTAGTGAAATTATTTCGAATGTAAGCTTTAAATTTTTACGTAAAAAAAAATTAATTCTAATATTTATATAAATTTCAGTATTAGATAAGAGAGAACAATTAGCAAAGAATGAAAAGATGTAAGAGAAATCGATTACGATCGATAAATTCAAGTAGTCATTCAATGAATTGTAGATCGTCGTCGTCGTCGTCGTCGTCGTCGTCGACGTTCTTATTGTTATTGTTGTTGTTATACACTTGTCGGAGTTATCGGCCCCAAGAACGAGCCTTCGTTTTACATTGTAATCTAACGCGATATTTACAAAGGACAGATAACTCGTGTCGGAAGCGTTATTATCGTCCGAGGAAATCGTTAGTTCAATGTTCGAATGGCCAAACGGGACGTTACCAAGATAATAATCTCCGTATCGAGGAAGAAAAGTGCACGAACAGTGCGTTGCAACAGAGGCTCGTCGTCGTCAAAAAAAAAAAAATGATGACAGATATAGCGTACGAGCGCGTTCTATTTATTTTCTTTGTGATTTAGGCGAGCTGCAGCAGCATCGGCAGCAGTTGCAGCAACGGGAGCATTAGCAGCAACAACAGCAGCAGTAGCAGCGGCGGCGGGGGCGTTTGCAGCAGTAACGTCAACGTCAACGTCAACGTCAACGTTAATAACGTCAACGGCACCCTCGGCGGCCACGGCCACGGCCACAGCAATGTAAACGTCAACAGCAGCAGCGGCGGCGGCAGCAGCAGCTGCGTCGTCGGTAGCCCGTCGCAGAAGCTGAACAGCCGACAGACTCTCCCGAGGGAATTCAGCCCGAGCCAGAAGCAGCCGCCTCTCTACAATCCCCCGCCGTCCCCCTTCACGCCGCTCAAGCCCACGCAGAACGGGCTAGGAGGCGGACAGCCGAGCAAGTTGAACGCGAGCCCGAACGGTGTCAATCTCATGCAGTTCACGCCCTCCCGGCCCCACTCGGCCAATTCCATTCAGCCCAATAATACCAATAATCCCAATAACCAGCCGTCGACGGGGGGGACCGTCCGAAGCCTCCTACCCCAGCTGAACGAGACGACGATAAATACCCAGCTTGCTCCGGGCCCTGCGGCCTATCCCGGCGGTGTCAGTCCACCGTTGAGCGGCGCCTCCCAGCAGCTGGTCATGTCCCTGAATGACGAGTTCCGGGCGAGCAAGGTGATGAAGGTGCGCCAGGAGGCACAGGACGCCTCCCAGCAGGAGGCCCTCGTCGCCCTACAGGCGACCGGCTGGGACACGAGCCAAGCCGCCAAGCAGATAGCCAAGGACAGGCTCGCCAAGGTCGAGACGTTGCTCAGGTAGGGCATCATCAGCGGGCCTCGGCCCGATTCTTAATCGATCCTTAAGATCATAATATCCTAATATCAGCGGTTCACCTCTGTCCCGGGCCCCCCCCCCTTTTTTCCTTCCAATGCCAATTAAATAAAGCAGCACCGATTAGCCGTGTTATTATTTGGCTTCGTTCAGGACAATATCATCCCTCGGCTCCACGATACACGCTCTTCTACCTCATACTTAATTTTCATATCTATCGGCAGGCGCATTCATTTGACGACATTTTTATTCTTTATTCTTTATTCTTTATTTTTATAGGCTTGGACTTGCTACGCGACAGCAATGCGAAGGCGCATTGAAGCAGACTGAATTTGACGTAGATCTTGCGGCTTCGCTGTTGTTGGACCGCGCGAGGTGAACTTGAACTTGTAAATCATCCTAGAGCTTATTATATATATATATATTATATATATATTATACGTGTATATAATTTATCTGTAAGAAATTGTATTATTGTTGTAATAAATGGCCTGAACAGCGTGAACATATTCACCTCACCAAATATTACGAGGCTCGGGCTGTGAGGCAGGGCCTGCCTCGACTCTTCTAGGCTGTCGAAACGATTCGATCAAATTACATACAGTGAAGCGAGGATGAGAATAACCGAGTGCGAGCGACTTTTACTACGCGTTCGTAACATTTCAGTTTCCCCATCTTCTTTTTCACGAACTTTTATCTTAATTATCAGTCGGATTCAGTTTTATTGACGGGGGAAAGAAAAACGAAAAGAAACGAAAAGAAACGAAAGGAAACGAAAAGTTTAAGCCAAATAGAAAAGAATAAACAATTCCCATCCCCTACCCCCCATTATGCTTTTACAGTACAATAAGTTCTAGCGTTATAAAAAAAAGATCTAAGTCCGAGCTCGATCAAAATGTACACGAATGGCTAGTAGTTGGGCTTATTCTAGATAAATTTGCCTCGACGTAGTTCCGTAGCAGCGAACATGACCATGAGTCTTTGGAGCCTGGATTATTCAAATCCATCATGGGAGAGCCACGCGCGTAGCACAATTGTCTATTGAAATCTTGTAAGACTTGGAATATTCGTATTGGCGAAGGGTTATTGGGGTTTAATCAACCTAATGTAATATGTGATAGTGTTAGAATAGTGTTAGAAGTTGCGTTATCTGCGACAGGTCGATGATCCGATTCGAAACCCAAGTTTAATTTAAAAGGTTTTTTGTTAATCGTCCTGTTGGCGCATATTTACCCGGCCCTCATAACGGTAGATATTATATTAAACAAAAAGAGCAAGAGCAAGAGCTTTTGGAACAGTGGACGTGAGCGTAATGCCATTCTTACGAGGATTCTTCGTGTATGGGATCTTGGATGGATCTTTGGATGGATCTTTTGTATGGATGAACGCAACGAATCGATCGTTAAGCACTCTACTGTGGCTTAAGGGAACACTGGACGCCGTTATTATCCAATACGTTGAAATGCATTTCAGTGCTTTCGCCAATACTTCTTTTTGCTTGCATTCGAGTATTGATATTCATTGGAAAATATAAGCATCGATCGATGTCAGTATATTATGTGATAATAAAGAATAGAATTACTTTAACAAGCCCATACTCGTTGTATAATAAATATAACGGGTTGAATGTTATTTAAGCCAATAGTTTTATTCGACGATTAATATTTTAAGAATTTATTTCAGAAATTATTTAAAATGTTTCTGTATTATTTTTGAATAATATCTAATTCCTCGTTACTTTAAAACCTTATTACCACTGAACATAAAAAATTTTTTTTATACTACCATTAATAATTGTAGCCTTACTTTCCCAAATTTTTTTTGTATTTATTTATTATTATATTACTATTATCATCATCGTCGTCGTCGTTGTCATTGTCATCATTATTATCATTATTATTACGTATACAGCGCATATGAATACATTATTTTTTATCTACTTTTTTTTTTACGCGTAGTATTGAATAAAAACATCTTAAAAAATTATATTCACTCAATAATGATGGCGATGGTGATGATAATTGCTTTTTATTACTTTGCCTAAATCATTGCTGCTTCAACTATTATCATATTGAGATTAATTATGCTGCGGTGATATTGGTGGATTGACCGAGAAGGAAGCGATACGTATACTGAAATTGTATTATTTTTATTCTTAAAGTTAGAAATTAAATTATGCGAAAGAAGAAGAAGAAGAAGAGAGAAGAGTGGCTTGCCGTGGTCGAGACAATGCCGGATAGCGTAATTTAAAGGGAAAGTCCGCATTAGTGAAAGATTGTCCTTGTAAAAGCGTTTAATGAATATTAGTCGTCGAATAAGTAGGCATATGACAATGCCGAGGCCGCGTAAAAATAATAGACAAAATTACCCAAGATGCTTCATTTTGTTTGTCGATTTAGAAGAAAGAATGAAGGTTGCGGGCTTGCGATATATTTGCGAGTCCTTGGCCAGGAAATAAATAACGAAACGAATGAAAGGTAACCGTATGGGACACGCCGTAATTAGTCAATGTTGAGCCGCGCTTTAATCAATCGACAAGCTGGGTGGGTGGGGGGGGGGTATAGGCATAGGCATAGGCATAGGCATAGGCATAGGCACAGGCATAAATCTACAAGACTACGTAGAAGCATACGTACGTGCGTACACGAATGTATGGCCCTACATGCGTATATTTTCATAATTATAGCTTACCTTATATTTTAATGGGATGATATATATAAGACACAGTGAGTGAGAAAGAACGAGATTAATAATACGTAATGTTAAGAGAGTTGTTATTTATTGGTTCGCCTGCGCCGGCATTATAATCTCCCAGGAGGTCCGAGTCTCGCATTAACGTCTACCGACTGTGGATCTCTTGAATAATGCGACTGCGCGGGGGGGAGGGGGCGGTTTGACAATGCTCAATTCGCTCGCCCCCCCCTTTCCCTTCTCATTGTACCCGCTACGCTCCGTGGCCCCCTGTACATATTTCCTGTCCACCTGAAAATTGCCAATTACCCCCTCTCCCGCACTCCCGTCCCATCCCCTGTACTTATACGTTGTTACTCGTTTGGCGTAGCTTCGCCCTCTCCACCCCCCCTCCTCCTCCTTCCTCCTCCTCCTCCCAATCAACGTTTGTCAAATACCCGTCCTTCAGTCGTCGTCGTCGTCGTCGTCGTCGTCGTCGTCGTTATTATTATTATTATTATTATTATTATTATTATTATTATTAATGCTAACGTTAATTTGAGCGTAATGATTATTGTCACGGGAGCGTGTGTAATTGTCGGCGTTGTGCTAATAAATTGTCACCAATAACCGTCGTTTCAATAAAATGCCAATAATGTTACATTGAAAGCTCGTGTCTCGTTTCTTCTATGTTTCTTACCCGATCTACACATGATTTCTCGGCCCTATTCAAATCTCCTGGTTTTATTTATCAAAATCCAAATCTTTACCTTCCAGCCGATTCCCATCCAGATATATATATACGTATATTGTATAATTTAGACAGACTATCGACTTATCGAAATAAGGAGCGGGGAGGGGGGTGAGAGGGTCGTTCGTTCGAAGGGAGCAACTTGCGAAAGGTGCCTTGAAAGCTCACTGAATCGCCCCCCCCCTCGAATTATAGATCTTTAAGAGGACTTTTATCAGCGACTTTTATCTCAGAAGCGCATTTTCTCTTAACACATTTACATATGCCGGCGTAACGAGCACAGGCAATATATGCATATGTATATGCATCCGATGGATAGCCTGCTAATCACGTGGTAATTGCTTTGTAATATTAACTTTTAACTCCGCATAAGATTCGGAAAATGCTCTTTCGATTGTCCCTAAATTGCCGTCCTTCAAATCTAACGACTCGTTAGATCTTGTTTTTGTTTTTGTTTTCTTCTTCTTCTTCTTCTTCTTCTTCTTAAACACGTTTTGCTTTGTGCCGCTGTTTTCACGCCTACTTAATGCCTATCTCGCATCGTGCCCCATACTCGCACAGCTAATACAATTAAATTTTTAAATGCCCTCGTGAGAGCTTCGCACGGCTCAGTGCCGCGATATCGGCCTACAAAAGTACCGATTTCTCTACACGTACGTATTCTTATTATTTTATTACCGTCACAGCTAATTGTAAACAAGGGCTATATTTTAAGGAAGCCTTTAAGGAATCGACGGCATTTTATAATACGTCGTTTAAAGCTATTATAATCCAGGCCATCCTGTATAGCGAAAATATATTATTATAATAATAATAATGATAATGGCAGGTTCGGCGCTTCCACGTCGATTCGTACGTCGATTATAAAAGATTTCCTTTACAAAAAAGAAAAAAAAAAAAAAAAAAAACTGTTTACATTAATAAATATGCATTGTTGGTGAGAGAGAGAGAGAGAGAGAGAGAGAGAGAGAGAGAGCGGCCAGGCAAACTTTATTAATTCTACCTGTGTTCACACTAATTCTCCGTCACGGATGACGGATCGCGGACAATGGTGTTATTGGGGCTTCTCTGTAATCGTGTATTTGTAATTTGGCGCAGGGTGGCGCGGGACGGAGGTAAGGGGGACGGCCATGCGCCTGCAGCCCCAGCAACGGAAAACCCCTTATCTTAAATAATTATCAAATAAATGTCCGACGCATTTTTTTATCTGCACGGGCGAGCGAGCCTTAAAAAAATAAAATGCCACGCTCTGAGGCCCTTATCCGCACCCCTCGACGCCTACAAATGACAGACAATGGGGATAATGACGATAATGACGCGGGAGTATATAGCTTAGGATTAGCTCTCGTCGTAATAAAACGCTTGCGAGTAGAATAAAAAAAAGAAAAAAAGAAAACATTTGTTTTCCCCAGTGGTAAACTTGTCTAATGCGTCCACGATTCGCTCGGAAGATCTCGGAATACGCGGTACTCGACGATCAAGCCACTGAGACAAGCTCCTTGTTTACTTCCGTTTTTAGTCATTTAAATATCTTTTAATATTTACATCGTTAGCGCTTGAAATCCAGTTTTTTTTTTTCTTCTTTTTTTCTTTTTACGAGCACAAGAAGAAAATTGCACGAACAATGGCTACAACAAATGGCTTCTAAATACTTCTCTCTCTCTCTCTCTCTCTCTCCCCCCTCACCCATTGCCACTTTGTCTTCTTTTCTATTACATACTTTCTTTCTAAGTCAATGCTTCGCTTGGGGGGGGGGGGGGGGGAGGTCATTGTTGCTCTGCCATTAATAACTGCCGACTGTCCCCACTTGTGGACTGATCCCCAAGGAAGAGGCATCGCTTTATCGTTAAAAATGTTTTATTAAATCATAAACATAGGTGCTGAGGAGGTTTTGATGGTTTGATGGTGCCATTACGATGGAGTGAGACAAGCCAATAATTATCCTCTCGGATTAATTGGTTGGTGCCCGATCGGGCGACTATCGCCAAGTATCTATTTCGGCCAGACCGTTCTTTCCGTTCCACTGCATTCAATTGCCATCTCTGCTGTCTCTCTCTCTCTCTGCTCTCTCTCTCCCTCTCCCCCCTTCTAAATAAACAATGCCGTCCGGGCCGACGAGATGATATTTCCTTTTCGCCTGCGGAATTTAGAAACTCTGCCTTTTTTTTTTTTTTTTTGGGGGGGGGGGGAATTCGCTGATAGCAATGTACATTATTGCTGAAGATTTTGTGAAAGTCCGAAAGATCGATGAAGAGAAACACGAATGAAAGGCCAATGTCAAATGTAAATAAGTGTAAGGCAAGTTGAATTAAATGTAAAATGGGGATCGTGCTTCCGGTCGACGCTATCCCCTTTTTAAATTAATTGTAATAGCAATGGGCAGTCTCGGTGTCCGTTTAACATTCCCCCCCAAACAGTCGTCGCTTCCCAACCAAAGCATTCCCCCCCACCTCCCGTTCCTATAACCAAGTAAATACAGTGTGTAAGTATGCAGAACGCGTGCGTGCTATCATTTGGCGATCTTTTTTTTTTTACGTTGGGACGAAGGCGATTTCTTTATTGTAAGAGCCTCGAGCCCCCACCCCCGCACCATTAAACGTCCAGCGAAACTTGTATTCCTCATAATGCGGATCCCGGGTAATGGCAATGCGGGTTGTAGCCGGGCACCCTGGCGCGCCTCTGAATGTTCGAAAAAAGACAGAAGAATCCTAAGAATCCTAGACGAGGTAAAGACCGGATGAAGGACTCGTGGCGCGGATGTGTCTGCACGAGGTACAATAAGAAGGCAGTCGAAAGGCCGTTTGGCGTGTGTTTTGGATCCGGGTACCGACGACGAATGTATAATGTACCGTTCGCATGATGGGCAACTGTCGTTTCATTCGCTTTCGATGACGATCCCTGCTCTGTCCTACGTATCAACGATCTCTCTCTCTCTCTCTCTCTCTCTCTCTCCGTCCACCGTCCCCCGTCCCGCCCTACGTAGGTGACGCCGTCCCCCCACGCACACCGCCACCGCGATCGCCGGCCGAGCGCCGAGCGCTACGACGAGGTTATTGAGGTGGCGGGGGGTAGGGGGGGAAGTCTCGGCGGCTCGACGTTTCCACGTCCGGCGGCAGGTGCGGGAGCCCGTCAGAGGTTATTGGGAAGCATTCGCGAGAGGCACGCGTCCGCGAGAGGTTGCCGACAAGTAGCCGCGGTATCGGTCACGCCGGGTAGCGCGCGCCCGCGCGCGTAAGAGAGAGAGAGGGAGAGAGAGAGGGGTGGGGCGGGGCGGGGCGGTGGTGGTGGTGACAAGAGAGTTCGGCACCTAAGAAGCGCGGCGTTGTTGGCACGGCTCTCCGGCAGTCCACGGCTAGAAGAAGAATATGCCTCGACGGTCTCTCTGAGCCGAGTCACGTCGACCCGGGGCCATGAAGGGCAAGGGCAAGTCGATGGACCAGCGGGACGAGGCGAGGCGGTGGAGGCGGTGGAGGCGGTGGAGTTGGTGGAGTTGGTGGTGGTGGAGGAGGAGGCGGTTCGAGGGCACGGGGTCGGCCGTCATCGTCCTCCATTTACTGGGAGTCCGTGGACTCGTCGGGTGGTAGTTCCGGAAGCGGGAGTCGCAATTACGTCGACCCCTGGGATCTCGAGAATTACGCGTACCTGAGGAGGCACAGTATCGCCGTCGCCGGCCCCCAGCCGGTCTACCAGGCTAATCGCGGCGTCAACGGGAGCAGAGTCTCGCACCACTCGCCCGTCGAGTCCGATTACTGGTCAGTAATTATCATTACATTTATTAGCCAATAGCTTTTACAGCTCAATTCACGGGGTTGGGGGTCGAGCGGGTGGTAGCCGCAAAAAAAAAAAAAAAAAAAACAAAAAAAAAATGCCTTAGCCTCCGGTAAGCTTGGTAAGCCCGACTTGTCGGGGGGCAGGCGTTCGTAAAGCTACACAGGCACACCGTCGGCCTTAGTTATTGCTTATGGTTAACTGGTGGGAGCTAAGCCGGCCGATAATTAGACACTCGCGCCGTTCAGAATGAGAGAGACCCTTTGCCCTTTTTTTTTTTTAAATCCGAAGGTCATCATTGGAGGTGAGCAGAAGACCCCCTACGTAGTATTGCATAGGCATAGTTACGTACGTTCGCCGGCGGGCTTTCGTGTACGCGTTTAACGTTCAGGGGGGAGCGCCGAGCCTCTTTTCTCTCTCTCTCTCTCTCTCTCTCTCTCTCTCTCTCTCTCTCTCTTTTCGAAGTCGCGCGAGTACGAAATAACGGAAACGTGAGCTAATTAATACAGCTGGCGTTACTCTGCCCCGTGCGCGCGTATTTTAGCGAAATAATGCATTTACATGCGAAAGTCTTGATGTCCAACAACGTCCTTTTGGCGCATTCGAATGCATCATTTGATTTCAGGAGTGAAATCGTCCGAAGGGAGCTTCGTCCGTAACGCAACTTACCCGGACGTAATTTACTTTTCCCATGCACTATAAAATCCACGGCGAAACTTCGCTTTCATTTTGTACGATAAGTATACGCATCGCACGTAGACGCATCGCATTAGCCAGCGCTTTTTTACTTTATTATTATTTATTGCTGCTGTAGTTGTTGTTGTTGTTGTTGTAATATTTCGTCGGCGGAGCAGAAGCCAGGAGGCCCGGAAATTACGGTCCACGTGCCGGATTGGCAGAAATTTAGGCAAAAAACCGTAGTGTACTTGACGAATTGTTAACTTTGACAGCTTAAGGCTCATCGGCCATCCCATCCCCCCCCTCCCCGCCAGTCCGCCATTTTACAACAATATTCACGCAGAGCCAAACATTAACATTAACGAGTCACGTTGTTTTCTTTGGACGAAAGAGAGAGAGAGAGAGCAGTGAGAGCAGTGAGAGCAGTGAGAGCATGAGAGCAGTGAGAGAGGGCAGGGGCAGGGGGGGGGGCAGAACGTTTAATTCTAGGATTACGCGA
The DNA here is from genome assembly GCA_018883505.1 of Ceratosolen fusciceps. NCBI lineage: Eukaryota > Metazoa > Arthropoda > Insecta > Hymenoptera > Agaonidae > Ceratosolen > Ceratosolen fusciceps. The sequence goes on along the minus strand of RCIC01000039.1, from coordinate 200,846 downwards.
GGCGCATTACCTCTCGCATTGCCGTAGCTAGGGGATTCGTAAGACAAAGTTCCCGTAATTCTTGAACTGCCCGGTTGCCTGCGCAGGTACGCCTCGGCGATAAGGGAGCCGGGCTACGACGCCCCGGCCAGCGTCGAGGAGATCTATTTCCGGCCGTCAGCGGATAATCCGCTTAGCAGCGGATACTACTACCAGCAGCCGATCTACGAAGACGACTATCAGTACACGGCCCCCGTGTCACTCTACACCCACCTGTCCGGTAAGTCCCGTAGACCGAATGGCCCTACCACAGACCAAAGGGAAGCACCCTTCTCGATGTTTACGTACCGTCCTTATGTATTTCATATCGAAAGGCCCGTAAAGGCCCGTAAAGGCCCGTTAAGGCCCGTTAAGGCCCGTAAAGGCCCGTAAAGGCCAGTAGTAGCGTTAATCCGGATTGTGAGCCGAGCCGGCGCCAATTTAACGATTGAGATCCTTGATAGCAGCCCTGCTCAGCCGCCGGCCGGGCATTTACCAGTAAAAAAAGCTGCTTTTACGAGCCATCGTGCCCCGAGCTGATATCGCGGTCGATATCATGAACTCCCGAGGTCGTGGCCGCGCGTCCATCGCCGATCACGCACGGGGAGGCTCTGTGCTCCATCCATTTGGCTTGGCGGACGAGCCGCTTACGCAACTCGCTGTCTCGGTGCCAACCAACGTCGCCAAGGATCGTTTATCCTTAGCTTGGCCATCGGCTCCGGGCTCTCTCTCTCTCCCCTGCCCCTCCCTGCCCCTCCCTGCCCCTTCCCATCGCATACGCAATTGGCGCGCTCGAGCGCGCCTCCTGCCGATTGGCCAAGCTCGCGAGCGAGCTTGCGCAAGCCAATTCATAATTATTAATTGAGCGCATTAGTCGATTATATATGGGGGGGAGGGAGGGGAGGGGGAGGGGGAGAGGAGCTGCGTATTTTATGGGCACGCAGACGGGCCGGGATGACGGCCGTCGTTCCTCCAAGACGTCGGCATGAGCCAGGACTCGTGCTCGGTCCTGCCGCGCTAACGCAACCGCCCGACTACGTTGCACAAAATTGACTTTGATGTCACGACGTAGAGGAGAGCGGTTGATGACTGCGCGGGGGGAGGAGGATGGGTGGCGGGGAACGAGGCCGCGATCGAGGCCGCGATCGATGCGTGGGAAACCGAGGAGAGCCGCCGTCGGATGACGCGGCCCCGGGGAGCTACACGGGCTCGGCTTGGCAGAGTTGCCCTCTCTAAGCCCTCCCCGAGGATGGAACAAATAATTGCATCCGATTTGCCATCGCGTCATTCTCCAGGTCATCCATCGCGGTCCACGCGCTCGAGGAGGCTGATCACGAGAAGGGCCTCTCCTGCCAGCGAACGAGTCCAACACTCCATCTCACGAGCTTTTACGTAGAAATAGAAATTCGGCTTGACTTTTTCGCGTCTTCGTCCGATATTCATTAATTACGTCGCCCGACTCCACTCCTCGCCCCCCGGCACGCACAACCTTAATTATTTATTAATTAAATGTCCAGTCGCTGCCATCCACAAGCTACTGCTACTTTATCGCTGCTCCATCATCCTAAAATCATATCGTTCTTATTCATTCTTATTCATTCATTCAATTTATTTATTTTTTTCTTTTCTTTCAAGCCTTACTTATGACGTTTCACCCAAGAATCCTGATTATACATTTTCATCGCAAAGGCGTAGCATTATCAAATTCAATTCTTTTGATAAAAAAAAAAAAAAAAAAAAAAAGTATTTTAATAAATATTGTTGTTTTAACTCGTTAAAATTTTATTCTGCCTTGCGTATTGCGTATTACGCGATGATTCACATTCAAGTATACATTATGCATACATAAACGTATGTTTACGTATATATATATATATAATAAGAGAGCTCAAACTATTTTTTTCAGAACTTTTTTGTTGCATAAATCATAAATTTCGAAAGGCTGCTGATGAAATTAGAAAACGGAAAATGATGACACTCACTAATCGCGGCTTCAAATTTTTAATGACACCTTTATCATAGCTTCGTTTTACTTTTTTCTTGTAATGATTCTCTATTGGCTTGGCCGAGGAGAGGCCAAATTTATAAGAAGCTATAAAGTAATCGTATGTAATAATAATAATAATAATAATAATAATAAAGAAAATTACAAGAGATGATGCTCGGAATGGTCGAAAAAGTAATAAGATGTCTTATCTATAACTAATAGTTGTTATTTCGTATAATTGTTCAACCCAAGCTATGTAGTTTGTACGGGTAATGGCATTATAATAATTGCTTCTAAACAACAAGTATAATTAGTTATAATTTAGTTTGAAGTATTTTCGTGTTCGCTGCTACTCATTTGTGTTTATAGCCTATGTAATGCCCGTCGAAAGCTTGGGTTTAATCGTTTAATACTGTTTTAAAATATAAATTTAACGTTGGAAAATTTTTCGAAAAAAATATCGTCAGTCGCTTATTACTTGTGATCCGAGTGCGCGAATGAATATCGTCAATTATAAACGATCGATCGAATCTCGAAGCGTAGAAGCTTTCCACGATTTCAAGAGTAGCTTGTAAAAAGCAAGTTTTATTCACTGTTTACTCGGTATTTAACATTAAAATCTAGCCATTGTAAATAAATGGCCTTTTCGTTGCGCTCTAACGCGATACGTAAATAAATATATATATATATATATAAGTATCCTGAGTGGATGGCAATGAAAGCCAAGCCGATGCAATTGTAAAAAGGCCGAAATCTTCGTTACGTCGTTCATTACGTCGTTCATTACCGATAAATTTAGGCAATCTAATGATGCCGTAACGTTCGATCGACGCTCAAGGATTACGGAGGACTTCAGGCAATAAGAAATCTCCCGTGCTGCGCGAAAACTCCAGCAGACTCTACGCCCCGAATATGAATCTTGAGCTCGAGGCCATCATCTGCGCCTCCAAGCAGACGATCCAATCCGATTATCAATAGCTGGGAAGCTTGGGCCCCACTCATAATATTGCTTAGAAAAAAAATATTCCAAGGGTAAAATGTCGTACGCGTTCATAAACGCGTTGTTCGCAAAGGCGGAGATCGAGGGCCCACGCGAACCAGTGCATTTCGTACCGACGCTCGAGGATCCGCCGAGGATTCTACCTACTTAAGAAGTCATCGCGCTGGCTCTCGGGCGGGGGGGGGGGGGGGGCTCACTTCCACTCCTGGCGGTGAAATTCCCGGTCACGAGAACTGCACTACGTACACGGCGGGCGACCCCGTGGCCGGAAGCTACACCCGCTTAACGGAACGATATTGCATTCGACGCGGCGGTTTCGCACGCCAGAGCTCGGAAACGACGACGACGACGACAAAAAAAAATGACGGGGAAAGAGAGACTGAGAGAGAGACTGAGAGAGAGACTGAGACTGAGAGAGAGTCTCTTTGGGTTTGTAGGCATGTTTGTACGATGCTGCAGGTATGCGTGCGCTTAGGCCATTGAAATAAATGGGTTGTGAAAGTTTTCTCGATTAGATTATCGAATTATCGAATTATCGAATTATCGAATTAAAAACACACGCGCCGTTATTGGGGGGAGGGGAGGGGCAGGACACATTTATTATTAAGCTCTCGTGCCGCTGCGGCCGCTAATATTTTATTTTGACGAATTAGCCACAAAGACAAAATAAATGCTTAGCATTACGTGCGTTTTCCCCTTATTTTTTAAGCCGGTAAATCTATATATCGTTATATTATAAATCCGAGTATCTGACACGGCCGAGCCTCGAAAATTCTTTTAAACGATAATCTCATGGTAATGCAATGGGGGGGGGGGGGGGGGGTCCGGGCCATTATGATAAAAAGATAAAATTCCCTTGGATTGGATTGGAGGCCTAACGATACTCTTTCGGCTTTCGAATTTTTTCAAAGAAAGACGGCTAATGTTGTACGGTCACGTTCACTCTAACGGTCGTTTAAAAAAAACTTTTTCTATGTTATTTTCTACGTTTTCGTGGCTCCGAGGACAACAACGATAGGCCAACAAGGACATTTAATCTACACGTCAGTCACACTGCTTCTACCCAACAGGCGTGGCAAAAGTTATTAATTGAAAACGAAAACTGCGACGTCTATATTCCGAATACAATTATGAATTCGTAAGTAAAGGCACGCTTGGCAAGTGAGTGCTCGTAGCAGGACCGGCATTCCATTAAAGCTAGTCGCAAGCTTACGAGCATAAGCCCGATAAGAATGCTCCGTGAGTAAGATGTATCTATTTGGCTTGATCTATAGCCGGCAGGATCGTCTAACCGCTTCGGTACTTGATGTGACTAAGGCACTAAGTTTGTTTTTACCAGCATTTCAAAATAAAAACCAGAACGGCCGCACAGCGAACAACCGGGCGCGATCACTTTCGAGCATAATAAAAACTTTCGTTAAACGAGAAACGCGCGCACCCGTGCACACGCGTACCTGCCCACGTCCGTAGGGTCCCCGTAAGCTTCACGAAAACCACGAGGCTGAAAGTTAGAAAGGAGTCGGGATAACATGTGATCCGTTATCCCGGTCTATGGAATCTCGAAACTACCAACTTGCCTCGATTATTATTATTATTATTATTGAGGAGGAGGAGGAGGGGGAGGAGAATTTCACCGAATTAGAAGAATATTTTACCCCTTTTTTTCTATTATTACTCGCATTCCTACATTGACGCCTGTTTACGTTCGCTTATTATTCTGCTTTTATTCGTCGATGCAATGTCCTCTGCTCTAATGGTAAGATGATTTGCGACTTAATAATTTACGCACGAATCTTCAAACTGTATAAAAAAAATAAAAAGAACTCGTGACACTCTGAATGTGCGATTGCCTAAGGTCTTCACCTCAATGACTCATACGCGTTCAATAGTCTTAATTTTATTTATTTATTTATTTATTTATTTGCATCGAACTCTTGATCCCGCGAATGTTATTTCGATGGATTAATTGGTAAATTGTGTATAATAATGGTATCGACACGCGACAGGAGTATGATTCCCGAATGATTCGAGTAACCGTATTGTATATATAAAATTTTCTTCTTCTTCTTCTTCTTCTTCTTCTTCTTCTTCTTCGTATTCGTGGCTTCGGTACAAGTTGATTCGCGCCTGTCACTTTCTATATGGGCTATGGGTAAGGATTGTTTTGTTGGAGTCGCGCACAGAATACAAAGGCGATTGATTAGGCTTTCTATTATTAGCCAAAAGCATATTTTGACGCTTGACAGGACGATGTACCTGGCGAGCGCCAACTACTCGAACCGCTTTCGTTTAGCACGATACTTTTTACTACGAACCCAACAACTACAAGCGTTAATAAATAAATGAATCGCGGCTGGTCAACGTACCTTTGGATACTTTTGCGGTACTGTTTACACGGGCAGATTTTACGTTACGCGCACGGCACGCGCATCGATTATTGTTCAAAAGACTTATTAAAGAAATCTTTAATTAATTTAGAGGCATTTAGAAAATCGAGTGTCACGTAATGTGCTTGAGACTCGTAAGCGCTTTGGAATACCACGCCATTGGAAGCCATTGAGAGTGAAATCCCGTCGAATGTACTCAGCAACATTGAATCGCGCCGATTGTCGTTGTCACCTGAGCGGACATGACCCCGTACATGCGACTGCTTGCAGCTTCATTTAAGGCTCCGAGAGATCTTTAGCATCGTACAAGGTCACGCGCGAACAATAATAACGCGTAGGCAATGCCTGAAACCACGCGAATATTAATAAAATAAGTCGTAATAGTCGTAATATTATCGTTATCGGTCATCATCTATGCAACCGTGGAGTAATTATTGTTAACGAGATTTGTAATGCCGGTGGCTACGTCTAGATGATGAACCAGTTGGTTTTCTATCGTTTGAGCTGACCAAGTGGCGGGGTTGGATGGGTGGGTGGGTAGGTGGGTGGGGATAGAGGTGCTCTCGCGCTTCCCGCTGACCGGTGACCGGCTTTAAGATGACGGTCCTTCTCTATTAAATGAATATGGCCCACGCGAGATATTATAAGTAGGCTGTTGGTGCGGCGGCCCTTAACTTACAAGGGTAGCTCCTTCGCGTAGCCGTCGATCCTCGGAGCGAGCAGTTGGACGAAAGGTCGGTTCGCGGTAAGGGGTCCCCGAGCCCAGCCTCGAGAGCAGTTGTTTTTTTTTTTTTTTTTCCCCCCCCCCTTACGACACGTTAATAAGGCTTTGTGTTGGCTTCGTCAAGAAGGGGACGCGGGGGATGTGGGGGTGGGGGGGAGGAGGGCGGAGGAAAAAAAAAGGAAAGGAAAGGAAAGGAAAGGAAAGGAAAGGAAAGGAAGAATCCGCTCCGGGTGGAGATAAGGAAAAGCGGCGCAGTGGTAGAGAGGGACGGGAAGCTTGGGGGGGGAGGTGGGGGGTGGGTAGGAACGAGCCGTCGGCTCCTCTATTGAATGTTTAACGTGCGAATCGGCTTTACGGGGAAGCCAGGGCCACCTCCTGTTGAGCTCGTATGGCTTTCTCGCGGCTCGCCAACGGCATGTGCCGTGGCACCTGCTCGAGCGAGCGCCTCTACTCGAAAGCCTGGGAATGACGTTGATCTGGGATCGCGAGCCAGCCACACCGTCTCCGCCTTTTTACTTCATGATTTTGTATACTTTGGGCCGGGTGGACGGGCGGACGGGCGGACGGACGGACTTTAAAGGCAATTAATAATTGACGTCGAGCGAGCGCGCGCGCGCGCGCGCCTCATTGCTTTGGTCACTTTTTTGTTTTTTGTTCTTGTTTTTTTGTTTTTAAAGTCCCGAGGGTAGCTGAATAATTGGCTGGAATTTTCTTGGGTAAATTATTCCGTCAAGTTTATGTTGGGCTGGATGGGAGCTCGATAGAATTTCCATCCGAATCAATGAGACCGTCAAGGAGACCAGGATCAATGACGGAAAACTTCCTGTCAGCAAAGTTGTGTAAACAGCCCCAACGTGGGTGGTCGGCTTATTTTCTCGTAATAAAATAAGGATGAAGGAATCAGGGCAGCCCCCCCCCCCATTCTTCAGACGACTTGCCAATTCCAATGCCACAAATTCCGTATAATAATAATAATAATAATAATAACCCCAATAACCGTTTGAATGATGAATATGAAAAACTATGGATAATCCTTGGTATACCGTGGGGCTTAATGTACCTCGAATTACAAATAAAAGCGACGTTAAATGAAAAGTATAGTTGTGAGAACGCACAGTTGTGCACAATTGAGAGACATTGGTTGGCCGATGTGGCGAATTAATTGGTAAAATGCCGGCCAAGCCACCCACTTAGGCTTGCTTTATTTATTACACGCAACCTTTTTTTTTTTAACTAAATTGTCCAATGATGAACAAGAAGAAGAAGAAGAAGAAAGAGAAGAAGAAGAAGAAGAAGAAAGCGGGAGGGAGCGAGAGGTATATTAAAGCAAGGAAAAAGGATTTTATTGTTAATTGTAGCGTTTCGTAAAGTCGCTGCTTAGCAATACAGGTCAGGGAATAGAAACTCCGTTGAAAAGAAAGTAAGAGAGAGAGAGAGAGAGAGAGAGAGAGAGAGAGAAAAAATTATCCGGCTAACGGAGTTCAATGATATCAAAAGACCATTATAATCGCTTAAAAGTTTTACAGGGAAGGCGGCGGCGGCGGCGGCGGTGGCGATTTTTTTTTTCTTTCTTTCTTTTTCGAGATCCCCCCCCCCTCTCTCTCTGTCTGTCTGTCTGTCTGTCTGTCTGTCTGTTTACATGGGCGAGGACGAAGAAGCCGATATTTATTATTGAGATATTCTAGGCGTCGATAGACTTTTGCGCCTCAAATAGATGGGCAATTATTTTTTAAAGCATCCGGTCGTCGACCATTGCGTTACGATAATGAAGTTAGCGGCGCGTAAGAGTGAGCTTTCGCTCGCGAGGTAAGCAACGTAAATAAATAGAACGTATGTTGAGGAGTACGTTGCTCGTGGCGTCGCGGGGGTGGGGCTGGCTTATCTGTGGCAATAATAGATTTTGCGCAGGAGCCGCATTGCGTAAACGACATTTCTCGAAATTCTCTGCAGTTTTCTAATCAGACGTGAAATTTAATGAGACTGGGGGACCTCGTTTCGCGGCTCTAGCATTACGATACGGCCGATACGAGCATACGGAAAGGGAAAAGGGAAAAGGGATAAGGGAAAAGGGAAAAGCCCCGACACCTCGGATTCGGCTCGACACTTGCTGGATAAAGGCTGGATCGGCCAAGGGTCGCGCGAGGTTGTCGCTTGTCGCGATAACGTCACGGACAAATGTTTTTATTCTCCCCCCCCACCCCCCCCCCACCATTTCATCCATTTCGCAACGCGTCAATACGATTTTGGGGTTTGCAATTGGGGTTATTGGTCCCGAGTCGGGGGCTAAACGAGCCGACGCGAAGCACTCGTTCGCACTATTCAGTTTTTATTATAAATGTAGCCGCGAGGTCGCTCCCAAACGATTACGGACGATTACGGACGATTACGGACGATTACGGACGATTACGGACGGCCGACTCTCGAGCTCATTTTCTTTGCGGCAAATTGCGAATGGTCGCTTTCCGATTGGGCTGCCAATGATGGACATTAAAAATAATATTCATATAAGCTTACAAAGACTGGATAAGTGTAATAAGCCGCTAATAACATTCCCCTACGTTCGTCCCTCCTACTATCCCTTACCCCCCACCCCGCACCCGCACCCCAATAACCCCTCCATCGCGCAGTGCAATAAAATCTTACCGATACTCGGGCCATAATTCATAATTTGTCGCAATTAGATTATTATTATTATTATTATTATTATTATTATTTGGTCGGTTCATAAAATCCAGTCGCGAAAGCAATAAAGATCCCTTTAATATGAGGGACAACGTCAAGGGACAACGTCAAGGGACAACGTCAAGGGACGAAATCCCCGAAGATTTTTCCTCGAGTGCGATCTCGGTCTAAGGATCCGATCGACTTGTCGGGCAGCCGGTGGATCAGAAAATCGATTTCTTCTGTCGGACTTTGGAATATATATATATATGTATATATATATATATATCGAGAGAGACGAGAGAGGGGAGGGGGAGAGAGCAGAGAGAGAGAGACGGGCGAGAGATGGTTGGATCGTATGGTTGGGACGATATTGCGGAGACGGGCGACACTCTCAGTGCCTCGATAAATACGATTTTCGTCCTCGACCAGCGTCAGATTGCTTTTAAGATCGATAGGGGCAGGGGGAGGGGCTGTAATGGTTGAGAAGCCGGGGTCGAGAACCCGAGGGACAGTCTAGAGTCGGCTCTCGATCCGACCTCTGTGTCTGGACCTCGGTTCACTTGGGGCCCGGACACGCGGGGCTGCTGCGCCGTCGGCTTCCCTTGGCAAGTGGCGCGGTGTGCTCTTCGACGAGCAGTGACAAGTCTCCTCGACCTTCTACCCATGGCCCATGACCCATGACCTTGAATATCGTCGAATTCTGGATGGGGAGAGAGTACGGTTTCAACATCGCGGATCCACTCGCGGATCAATTCGCACAGGCGTTCGTGGCTCTTGTAATATAGATAGATCGGCGAACGTCTGTCTCCCTGACCGCTCACTTTCCGCCGCTCTATTCCCCCCTACCCCCCCTTACCGGGAACCCCACTTCCTGCAGTGGGGTATCATCGTCGGACGTTTTCGCGGCGATCCAGGCCACTTTCTATCTAAGCGTCGATTCGGCTTTTCTCCAGAGCCCGAGGCTCAGTGGCGCGTTTTATCGTTCTTTCAAGCCAATTTCTACATCGTAGATCGACGTGTCTCACATAGTAAATAATAAGCGGTACGCAAGTCCCGTGATTTCGATTTCATTAGACTCGCGTGAATATTAAGGGGCACACTGATTTTCCACGGCTTGCCCTCATTATAGCAGCAAGGTAGGTTCATCTGCGCCCTTCCAAGCTGTGTTGAGACAACATCGTTATTCAGTGTGTCCTTTTCTCTCTTTTTCCTCTTCTCTCTTTTTTTTTTTTTTTCTCACCACGCCATTCCGACAGATATCGAATACTTTCTTATTTTTTGAAGGCCCTCCGAGGCATTCTAAACGCTCGAGTATGTTATCCTATCCGTTACAGTTCGCGGACGTCGTCGCTTTCGCAAATCACAATTCATTCGTGTTACCACACTCACACTCACATACACTAAATACCTCGATCGTAAACATGTATTTGCGTTTCATTTTCACGTGATTTTCACGTACCCATACTTATATCCAATGCGATGCCAACGTCAGTTTCTTACAAAAATGCGCTCGCACGCGTTTCACAATATTTCCAAGTTTCGGTCTATTGAACTTGCCCGTGAAACTGTGTATGTAACTCGAAAACTTTTTTTCCTCCCGCGGATCGTAGAACATTATGCTCAAATGCAAATCTACGCTCTTAATAAAGAAAATAAGAAAATAACCTTTCCTCCCCCCCCCCTCTTTCATTTCTATTGCCCGGCAGTTATATTTGCATTCGCACGTAACGCGCGAATTTTCAACGCGAAGGTAAGCACGGGATCAAACGTAATTTATACACATTCTGATTTTGTTGGTTATTGAATCGAGTTCCGTCCGGTGGCCCTGCCCGATTATACAAATTTGTACGTAAAAAAAGAAAGAAAGAAAAAAAAAATAAAAGATCGGTTCAACGAAATGGAAAAAATGGCTTTAGCGCTACCGGTTATTGGGGTTATAGGCGAGCCTGGAGATTGCGAGGACGTGAGATACGGGGGCCCGGGTGGTCCCCTCGGAACTCTGCTGGATATACGCTGGATATAATCATCGAGACCGATTACCTCATTACCTCCACGTTTCTTTAGTCAGTCGTAACAAAATAAAAAAAATTAAACAAGCCCAGACAGCCACTGGTTCCTTTGCTAGCTGGTAATTTTTTCCTAACATTATTATAATACAATGCCGACTGTTACGGTTGAAAGGTGGAGGAGAGTTCCCTTCGAGGTCTGATAGGTCGAAAGACGTCCTCAGCGAATCTCGATCCTGATGCAGCTGGATTTCAAGTCCGTTTAGCATCTTGTAAAGATATAATTGAACTGCTCCGGTCCTCGGATATACACACACACACGCGCGATGGCCCTTAGGATCTTCTTCTAAAATCGAATAATCTGGCAAGGAACGCCCGAGTCGTAAAACAAAGCCATAAAATCTCCTCCCAGGCTTTTTTTTTTACGATCCCGGCAAATCATTGCGTCGTTACAAGACAGGATCGGTACCCTCCATCCCCTTCACCCATGCTAGCCGACGATCTCGCCCTCGTTATCCCAGTTTATTTACATACTCGAGTGTCAAGGGGGCCTAGATCACCGTGCAATCGATATATTTATCTCTTTGTTCTCTCTCTCTCCCACTCTCTCTCTCTCTCTCTGCATGTTCCTCTTTCTTGATCTCAAGACCCGAATCTCGAGTACCAAGTTAATGCGACTATCGTCAATTCCCAACTCGCCTTGCCCGCCCGCTTTAATATTCTACGATCCCTCAGCCACAGGTCGACGATCGGCAATGATTATCTTAACCGTGCGACCATTTTCCCCTTCGCCTGTCTTAAGGGCGGATATGTCCCCTTTGACTTTCCCTTCGCGCTCGATCCTCCATACACGCGGTCTCAATTCTTCCGAGGAGTCCGGGGCCCTTTCCGTCTCTCCACCCCATTAACCCCATTAAGCGGCTACAGGACGGCGTGGTCGGCCTAAATCCCGCTTCCGCGTGTCGAGGACTCGTGGCCTTGGTAATTATTATCGTTACGAGTGAAAGGTGCGTGGGAGCGCTGGCATTTTCTCGCGCACGCTCGTCCGAAAAATCGAGCGAGAGGAAACGATGCAGGGGGCAGGATTCGGAAGATAAAGTCGTTATGATAAGATCGTTAAGTCTCCGGGTCCTTGTATCCGACTCGACTACGCCTTAACGCTCCTTTGCTTGTCTTTACAGAGCTCGAGCAGGCGCATCCGCTCGAGAACGCAAGGACGAGGGAGATGCTGAGCCTTCGAAGCAGAGCTGCCCACTTCGCCCTCCTGGATAATTCGAGGTAAGGATCACTCGGATCAATTGGAGCCCCATCGACTGTCAACGTCACAATATCCGCTCGCTCGTAAATGCCAGCTAATCTAAAAATAAAAAAATACCGTCAAATAAGCCAATGTATATATATGTATATATATATATCGTCTTACCCCATGGGCCACCTGTCATCGGCCATCGACGCCCGAATCACTTATCCGAGCTAATTACCGCGCGGCTCCCGATTTCCCTTGAAACGTCAGCAGCACTTCAACGATTCCAACCACCACTGACCTTAAATGGCCATGTACCGGGAGTAGTATCCACATTTTTGCAACAATCAATCCGAGATTTCTTTCAATCGGCCAATTAATCAGGATTTCTCATGAAAGTGAATCTAATCAAAAAGAGAAAGACACGTAGCGTACTTTCACCGCTTGCGTTGTACGAATTATCGTTTGCCCGTGTTTGCCCGTACTCATTGATCATTCGCGTAATGATCAATATGTTATCTTCTACGTACATTTAACGATGCGAAAAACTAAAAATTTCGTTTTAATAACAAACCATCCTGTAATCTTTCATTATTTTTGTTCGATAAAAAAAAAAAAAAAAAAAAAAAAAAAACGCGTAACTAACTGTTGCACGAAACGAATTGTTTTTCGCGTTTAAATAATTGGCAAGAAAAATATCATTTACTCGTGCGTTAATTTTCTCACGCATTAACATGCATATCGTCAGACTCTTATTCATACTATTGATACCAATGCAGGTAGTTTGTATGGATTGATTGAAAATTGATATAAATATTTATCGAACGATTAATGTATATACGTATACGTGTAATTATCGTAATAATGAATTTAAATTGAAACAACGCTCTTAATAACAAGCCTTCATTATTTTAATCGTTTGATTTATTTATTTATTTATTTATTATATATAAAGGACAAGAAATGTTATGTTATTGCGAATGACTTTTAATACAAATTCCCGTAAAAACTTGGCGAGAACGTATAAAATGTTTTTTAATAATAATTTAGCACCTTGCATAACGTTACTACACATCATAAATTATACGATACTTTTGTTTCGAGTTACATAAAAACAAAACAAAACAAAACAAAACAAAAAAAATCAAAAACAAAAACAAAAACAAAAACGGATAACAAAAGTCATGTGCAATGAGGAAGAGCAGAATTTTTGTATGAATTCTAATAAAATTTTATACCAAGTTACGTCTAGAAAATTACTTAGATTTGCAAGTTTTCATTATAGATTAATCATCGCGATAGTATCGTTCATTTGGGCTGAACCCAGAAGTTTCTATGGCTGTTTTATGAGTATGGAATTTATCAACTTTTCTAGAAAAGAAAATCAATTGCAAAATTAAATTCTAAAGAAAAAAACAAAAAAAACAAAACAAATTGAAGGACGTTTTATTCACAGAAGTAAATGTGTAACTATTAGGATTAGAAAAGCTACTGTAAAATAATATCCCTGTTTAATATATTACGTTAATAATACATCGTTATTATTAAATTTGAGAGAATTATTAATGAAAGATTTATTGTATTACTTTTCGATTGATAATTAGAAAAAAAAAAAAAAATTACATATATATATATATACTTTGTACGGTTTATGAGACTCAATAACTCGTTTATCGAATAGATTATCTTATAAAGATATGAAGAATTATTATCTATCATTTTATGATTTTCATTCGTTAAAAGCAAAAAAAAACCGATAATAAATATTTACGTATTGGTGTAGATTATTATTGGTTTTTTTATTTATTGGATGTATTGTATTGTCAAATTAAATGAGACTGAAATGGTTTATTTATCAATTGTAGTTATAATATGAAAATAAGTAGACGTAGATTTGAAGGAATTAATAATAAAGGTTATTAAATCTGAGTTCATAATTTACATTCAATAATTTTAATACCCCGAAATTGAATCAGGTAGGATTCGGTTGAACCAAGTAGTAGCGAATATAAAAGAGAAAGTAATGATCAATACGCGCATGGATGGCGATGCTACTCTATATGACATTGAAATCATTTTGCTTGATAATTTTTCCCCCTTTAATAACAATAATTAGAATGTTAATACTAATAATAATAATAATACTAACAAGAACAGCAGCAACAGCAGCATCAGCAACAGCAACAACAACAGCAACAACAACGATAATAATAAATAATAATAATAGAACTGAAACAGTGAGTGACCGTAAATTATAAATTTTATCGGGCATAAAGAAGCCGGTCAATCGAAAAGAAAACTCGTGCATTAGATTAATCTTTGGCGGGGGGCATGAAAACGGGGCGGACAGTATCGGGAAATGGAGTACGCGTTAAAGCCACAAATAAAATGTACTTGGAAACATTAGGTGCGAAGCGGTAAAGTCGGTGATAATAATGGGGGTGTGGGGGGAGGGGGTGTGGAGGCGTGTATCTACGCCGATTAATGTCTCAGACATTAAGAGGAAAGGCTTCGTCTTTTACAGGGATGGGGCCAACTGCCGCCGACATTCAAGTGCAATTCCGAGGACGGAAGCGCGCCACGATCGGCAAGGATGCCGGCGCCAGGAGAACGAGGAGGAGGAGGAGGACGAGGACGAGGACGACGTGGAAGTGGAGCTCGAGGATGTGGAGCTCGAGGATGTGGAAGCGATAGAGGCCGAGGAGGAAACGCCCGTAGATGAGGTCGAGGACTTCAGATACCGAGAAAAGTCCTCCCACATGACACTCAATGCTTACGGACACCTGAAGATTGACTACACCAACAGTTGGGATTCCTTGCATCGGAAGATCGCGAGCAAGTAGCTTGATCGCAGTTGATTAAAAGCGTGCGACGAGGAAAGCTTCGCGATATTCCTTATCGATACTCCTCTTATCTAATCCGTAGCTGTGCGAGTGACGCGTGGGTGTGTTCTGCCTTCGCTCATTACGCTTCCGGCGTGTGGAAAAGGTTCGTCATTGTTCGTTTATTGTACCAAACTCCTGAAAGCTTTAGCTGCGAGCCCCTCTTGCTCTGACATACGTAAGAGATATTCCCAAGCGGCTCGAACTCAATCGTCCGAATCCACAATCAAATTTCCAATCAAAGTTTTGCCGAAGCGACACGAGCCACCCACGCCAGATACAGCTCCACAGCTTATTCGCTCGTAAAAATCTTTCCGCCCTTTTAGCTCCATGTGTATATATATAATTATAATATATACGTTGTACCCATGCACGTATGCATGCATGCATGTAGGCATGTACGTATGCGTACGTATGCATGTACGTATGCATGTACGTAATGAATAGGGTTAGGGATTATAGGTGTTCGAAAAAAATCTAGATTCTTACGCTAACAATAGTATTTAAATATTTTATATGGCTATTAAAGATTCTTACCTTTAATTTTTCGAAAATTTATTCTAAATCGATTGACTGCAAACTGGAGTCTAATGACCCAACAGTTACCTATAAGATTCGCTAGATTCAAGGCTTTTATATTGAGTATTTTTATTGTATCCGCAGAAATTTACTTTGTCCTTATAATACGAAGCGACGCACACGCTCAATAGTATTTTAACATATTCTAAACTGTTTGAACGAGTAAATAAACCATTTAATATTCAATATTATGTAATAATCAAAAGCATCTGTTTTGTATTAAGAATATAATGAGAATAAATACTGAAGGAAAGAAATCGACTATTAATCATCTTCGTTTTCCAAGTCGACCATTGCATCATCGGGACAGTACAGTCTCCTTCTTTTTTCATATTTACAGAATCCCATTTCCTTCTCAGGTGCAGCATTGGCATTATTAATACTGCTATCTTCTGCCTTGCTGACTTTTTGAAGAGTAATGTCAAGATTCGACCATCTACAATTATTTCATTCATTTTAGTAAATTTATTAAAAGTTGTGTGTGAATTTGGTTAAATCGGTAAGTTTATTTTAAGCAATTGTTACATGTAAAGTTATATTTAAAACGTCTCGATATATATATATAGAATTTTATAAAGAGAATCTTATAGCCACGTTCGGTAATAATCAATAATAAGGCAATTATTCAATTTTTATGACGATTGTACGGCTAGTTGATAAATAAGTTGATAAATAATTTATAAAATACGTGCAAATATTTATTAGTAATAAATATCTCAAACTACTTGGATAGATATTAATAATATCAATTTATCGCGTGACGATGAGAGATCAATAAGTGAAGAAGCGTCAAAAATAAAAGTTGTATAAGAAATAAAAATAGCCGAGGAGCAGGTCTTGATATTGCATTGGCGAAAATATAAAATGCTTTGCTATTCCTGAAGATTTTTTTTTTTCACCAGTTCTCGGAATATCGGAATATTCACAGTATTGATGGCTTGATTGATTACTTAAATGAAAATTTAAGGAAACTTAACAAAAAGTTTATTGTTTAGTATTTTAAATTCTACAAAAGACAAAATTGTTTTATTAAAACAACGCGTCATCTTTATTTCATCAATAATGCAGTGTTACGAATGCAAATCAGATTTTTGTATAATTTACATATTGAAATATAACATTTTTAAATATTAATATGTAAATTAAAATAACTTTTTGATAAGATTATTCACATCTAAATTTCTTAAAGAATGTCACTTGAGTGTGAGAATGAGGGAAAGAGGGATATATATATATATATATATAGAGAGAGAGAGAGAGAGAGAGAAATTGTTATGAGAGGGAAGGGTTAAGAGATACCGAATTAAACGCTTCTGCATATTCCAGTATCTACAAATTACAAAAAAATGAGATTCAACATTATCTAAGTTATTATATTATGACATTAACACGATAAAATTGTAATGATATGTATTTTACCGAAGCCTTAACTCTCAGCTATGGTAAATTAACACGGTATTCATATATTAAAGGCATTTTAATAATTTAAAAAAATTTTAAATAAAGCAAATTTGTTAAACGTAATAGTAAAATATTAATTTGGATAAAAAATTTGAAATAAAAATATATTTTTTATAAAATTTTACATACAAATTTACATTTACTGTTGCATTTAAAAAGTTTGTTTTTGTCGAATTCTTTAAAATCGTTAAAAAAATTTTACTCAAGTCGTCACAATTATTTCTAATATTTCCCATTACTTTTTGACTATATTATAATCCAAATTGATTATTTACTTCGTCTTACATTTTTTTAAATAGATTATCTCCTTACCGACAGATGATAATTTATCATTTGGAAGGTGAATATTTTTATAGTCGTTGTGTCGGTATACGTGCATCATTAAAGTTGCATTTAATAATGTTTAGTTATCGTTGTGGTATTATTTAAGACGTACAAAAGATAAATTAAAAAAAAAAAAAAAAAAAAAAATTACATGGTTTTAATTTCAAATAAATTTCAAATATTTTTTTTACCTGGATTGAGAAGTACATCGAAATTTCTTTTGACTTTTCTTTGTTGTTTTTGTCTCGGTATGGAAAGATGGATGTGTAAAATGATTGAAATTATGATTACTTTCATGTTGACTCTTTAAATGCTTTAAATAATAAAAATGATAAATTTTATAATTATTATGTCAATTTGAAATTACATATAGTATACAAACCTTATTACTTTCATTTTTTATATTTATTGGCACGTGAATTATACTGCCATTATTCATAAACTTTTTAGTTAACGTTTCGCATTTTCTATTAAGTTCGTCAACTGTAAATAAATTATATAAATTATTAACAATTCTTAAATATAGGTCAAACCGATTTATAAGAAATTAAAAAAAATTCACTCTTCAATTCAATTCAATCTTTGATTTTAATCGAAGAAATAAGTGATAAAAATTGAATAAAATTCATTACCCATTATTAAATTAAAGTACTGTCGTTTAATTTATAGATTTTGTATTTAATGTAGAGTTTATATTGCTTGTAATTATAAGTAAGCTTTCAGAACTCGAAGCCTAAAGCAAATGCTGATAAATTTAAACACACTGTGTGACATATTTAATGCTTTTATTTAGTGTTTCTAATGATTAAAACTATTTTATTCGTTACACGGCACATTGCGTATGTATTATTTTAACGACCGATAGACGTTTTTAATATAATATTATTCACTTTTATAAAGTTTTCTCTTAAATTAAAAATAATTAAATAACATTTTTTGAGGTTTTTAAAAATACCGTATGAAATTATGCGAATTTATTGTTCTTATTATCTTGACGAGACAATAATAAATTATTGTCACTTATTTTCAAAAAAAAAAAAAAAAAGAATACAATTGTGTTTTAGCTTAAATATTTTAAATCTATTTTTAGCTCTTGAATTTGTATTATATATGAATAATATTCGATTAATTAATTGCCAGTAAATTCTTTAGTAATGATCAATAAAAATCCAATAAAACTCACTTGTTTTTGTATAATGTTTAATCGTTTGACTTTGTTCTTCTATTGTAATTTGAAAATTATTATTTTCTCGTTGCAAAGATTCTAATTTCGTTTGATTTTCGCTCACTATTTTTTTAAACAAGGATATTAACTGACACTTCTGTTCTTCTTTTTTCGTTAAACGTTGTCTTAAAAGCTCAACCGTTTCTTCTAAGTATTTATATTTAGACTTTAACTCTAGGTATTGCTATGTTGAATTTTTATATAAAAAGTACATTACTTATTTGAGATTAATATGTGCCGCATTATCGGCATAGTTAAAATGAAAGTATATGTATATTTACGTAAGTATTTGACATATTTAATAAAGTATCGTTATAAAAAAGTTATTAAGAACATTAAAAATATTTCAATCAAATTTAACGTTAAAATAAAATAAAATAAAATAAAATAAAATAAAAAAAAAATAAAAATTTAAAAAACTATAGAAGGACGAATGAAGAATACAACAGTACATTAATTCCATTAATAAGTTCCATGGATAACTTACACTTTTCATTTCTTTGAAATCTTTAATTATAACACTACTTCGTTAAGTTTCGTTTTATTCGACAGATTTAAAATATTACTGTTTCCAAGTAAATTCAATTAAATGGTTATTCGGTGTTTTTGTTTGTGCGCATGTGTGTATTCTTATGGGTATTTTCCTTTGTGAAATTCTGATATATATATATATATATGTATATGTATATGTATATATCCATAAGAAACGTATACACTTATTCTAATTATTGATTCAAATTTTAAATAATGTAAAATAAATTGAACAGTAAAACCAAAAATTGAGGCAAAAACTGAAACATATTGAGTGGAACTTGCTACTCAGTGTACTTTATAATTCAAATTTACTTGATCCGTCGCAAGTTGTGTTATATTTCGTTCGTTACGGTATTTACTTTGTTTTTTACACGTGCTTTCACAAACATAGTAAATAAATGCTGTCAATATTGAATTCTATAAAATGAAGGCTATAACAATAATTAGGACAATGTTCTATAGCGTTTAAATGTAAATAATACTTGTAAGCTGTTAATATATAATAAATAATACGTATATTTTATAACAAAAAGTTAACCTCAAACTGAAATTTCTTTAAAAGTTGGAAATTTTAAAAAAATAAAGTTTTTAATTTATACTTTAGTGATAATTGTTATTTTTTAAAATGTATTCATTTACATTAAAAAACGTGTTAAATATATCAAAGTCATTGTATTCCAAACGTCTAAGAAGTAGTAATTTATTATTTTCTAATAGTATATTAGTAAAGGTTCACAAAATATTACCTTGTATTAGTTATAATTTATTTAAGCACTATTCAGTTGAACCGATTGAGAGATTGCCAAAGGATCCTAATGAGAGGAAGAAATTCATTGATGCGGTAGCACAGAGAAAAATTGATGATATTTTAAAAGACCCAGCATTTTTAACTAAAAAAAAAATTATAGAATTAGAAATAATTAGCTGGAGGGATGAGGGTGACGAGGTACCTTCTATTATGCGACCACGAGATTGGATTGACATTATAAAACTGAATAGCAGATTTCAACGAAAGTAAATTTAATTGACTGATTATATTTATCTTAATTTAAATTTTAATTGGTACTGATTTTTCTCTCTTTTTTATTCTTTTTTTTTTTTTTTTTTTATAGAAAATTTCTGAGGCTTTTATTTATAAATGAAGTGAAAAGAAAGAAAATGTTAAAATTCAAAGAAGAAAGAAACAAAGGTTTAGAAGACTATAAAAATAATAGAACGCAAGTTAATGGTGATGAAATAGAGTATGGCATAGGAAATAATTTTTTAATAAGGAGAATCACTCCAACATCAATGAATAAATTGTATTTGTGGAATTGTATGAAAGGACACATGTTTGGAAATAAAATTGTATTTGATTGTAGTTTTGGAAATTTAATGAATTCACATGAAACTAAAAGCTGTGCTAAGCAGTTTTTGGAATGTTATGCAGCTAATAGACATCATGATTTTCCATTTGACGTACACTTATGTAATGTTGATTTATCCAGTGATTTTATACAAATTCTTTATAAGCTTATACCAACCTTATTTGATAAAGATTTTCCAATTAATATCTCAACAAAGAGCTATGTGGAATTATTTGACAAAAAACAATTAGTTTATTTATCTTCAAACAGTAATGTTGAACTGACAAAGTACGATCCTAATGCAGTTTATATTATAGGAGCTTATGTTGATAAGGTACGCCTAGGTCATAAATCATATATACACAAACGAAATAATTTACAAGATTCAAGAAATTGCATCATATAGATTGATTCTGAATTTTGATACTTTTTAACACAATCTTTTAAAAATATAAATCTAATGAGTTAAAATACTTTTAAAAAATAGTATGTGGTATATTTTTAGATATACGTGTAGATGGTGGTAGAAAACTGCTTTATTTAATTTAATGCTGATTTTTATAGGCATAAGCATATCTTATAGATTTGTAAATTATAGAAATTACTTTATTTAAATAATATTCTTAATTTCATAAAAAAAAAAAAAAAAAAAAAAAAATGAAATAAAATGTAAAATTATTATAAAAACTATATGAAAATGAATTTGTTTTATAGGGTAATAAGCAACCGATATCGCGTGCAAAAGCAATGGAAAATCATATACAGTGTGTAAAATTACCTTTGGACAAATACATTCGTTTTGGCGATGGTTCAAATAAAGATTTAACGTTAAATCAAGTTTACAATATTATGTTAGACTTGCAAATTAAGGATTGGAAGACTGCTTTGAAACATGTGCCACCAAGAAAGTATTATCAAAATCGAATATTATCATTGGAAAACAAAGTGAAAAAAGGCATGTTTCCTGCAGTGTCGATGGACGAAGTTGCGAAATGATATGAAAATGTATTTTTTTTTTAATACGACAGACGCATTATTTTGTACCGTAGGGTAAGCAATTGGATACTTAGGTGTAATATAGTTGGCATAGTCAATTTAATAAAAATAATTATGTTTATAGAAATTACAGTTTATGTATATAATACAATTCATCAAAAATTTGTTGTCGTAGGAAAGTCTAGGTTCTCTTTTAACCTATAGGACATTCATATAAATATAAAAATATATTAAGAAACTGAATTAATCTATATGACACCGGGGGTAATAATTTAGACTACAATATTATAAAAATAGTTGCCTCTTAAGCTAGCTGCAGTCTTAAGAACATTGCTCGTTTTTTTTTTTTTTTTTTTTTTTTTTTTAAAACAATTACATAAAGCTTATGAATACCTAGTATATCAGTTTTAAATGAGCAACGACAGTTTGTATAAATTTACCGTTTAATCACAAATACCCTAAATTTTTATATTAAATTTCATAAGCTTATACTTAACACAGCACAGAGTTCAATGTATAATAAAACTTTTTTAATCTACATAATAATTAGATTTTTAAAGCAATTATTAAATATATAATATTATAATTATGGATTAGTCGCTAGTCTGAGAACTTCTTTTAATTGATACGTTCGAGTAAAGTTTGCGCCACTCAAGTATCTTGGCATCGCTTATACCGTCACAAAAGCTTAAGTCCATCATATGTAAGCTTAGGCAGGAAAGTAATTTAACACAGATATCTGGACTAAGAGATCGAGCCCCTAGTAAATCCAACTGTTGCAGATTTTGACAGAGAAGTAATGGTTCCAGGTCGCGATCTGTCAAACCGCGAAATGACGTTAAGAAGAGCTTTTCCAACTTCCTACAGGAATTCAATAATACCCTTAAGGAGTCTCCGAGCACCCCTATTCCCGTACTGTAATATACAATCCATTACTTTTATTATGATGAGCAAACAAAAGAAAAAAAAAATAACAATAAATAAAGAGTATTAAGATTGTACTAACCACCACCCGAAATCAATTTCTTTAAGATTAATGCAATTGCTTAGAGCTCTTAGACCATGAACGGTAAGAGTCTGGGATTTCCAGCAATCGATACTTTCCAATTTTGTACAGGAGATTGCTATAGCTGAAGCCACATCATCCATATTCAGCCTGTCGTGCATACCGGCTAAATTCAAATGTCGAATGTATGGGTTTTTATGAAGTATGGAGCACAATGTATCGCTTTCAATTGCAGTCCTGTATAAATCGAGTCGCTCTAATTTTTGTAAATCCTGTAACGGCGCAAAACCACTGCCGTTAATCGATACACAATTCCGCAAACACAATTCTATAACATATTGATTGAAACAATGGCGGAGGAAATTTTGATTCGTAAGCAAAGTTACTGGAACATTTGTAAGAACATTTACCTTTAAGATTTTTACAGGTTCGTGAGATTTTTTTAATAACGTCATCGTTTACAAAATGACAGCAGTTCAATCTCAAGTGGACTATTGTACTCCCACTACTATGTAAAAAACGAATGAAGTCTTGGGATTTGATTGTTTCGTAGCTGCCGCACCAAGAGATATCTAATTTTTGTAAATATTGACATCTACCGTCGAAACTGTTTAAAACATCCGTATCCACGCAATACCAGTAAGGCTTAAGATTAAGGCTTGTATACAGAAGAGCATCGTGGGCAATGCTGTTAAAGTGTCGATTAACTTGACTACATCGACACAATGACTTTAAATCTAGATTTTTGAAGATTTTCAATACCGTCTCGTCCTATGAAGTTAAAATATTTTAGCCACTGTCGTTGTGATTATCAATAATAATTTTAATATTTATTAATTACTTACAGGTAGAGCTGAGAAATTCCCTTTATTAGTATTGTTGGTCTTACGTGCATTACATATTTCAAAGTTTGCCTCCGTTACAGCTATCGAAGATGAAGATGAAATATTAATGTCCCTTATAAGTTTTGGAAAGTCTTCTTGTAAAAATTTTTGTAAACTGTTAAAGGCTTCTTCGATCGGTGGAATGTAACGGCAGTGCAAACCTAATTTAGCAGCTAATCTTCCTTTAGGAACTTTTTCTACATACTTACTGAAACATTAAGCGATACGTACAATTTTAGATCATTTTATATATTTTAAATTATTAAATTTTAAATAAGTTTTTTGAAAAAATATCACTGATTTGTTTAGTCCAAGTATAAAAAAAAAAAAAAAAAAAAAAAAAAACTGTTCTCTCTTTCTTAAGCAATACCTTTTATATAAAGTACAATGTTCGTGCAATGTATTCTTTAATGTTTTTAAGTCTTGATGAACTATTAAATAATCTGGAGTCAAATTGTAACAGTCTTCGTTGTTATATCCTGTTCCTCCTAATTCTTTTAATAAGCCGCTCAGACTGTGAGTTTGAAATCCTACATTGGGTATAATCAGTTCTGATGTCCCAATGAGCAATACAGCATCCAATTCAGTATAGTAGTCGAGTAAACTGTGATTGAATTCCAATCTCAATATTTTTGTTTTAAAATTACATAATTGCAGGGGAGGCGAAAATATTCTCGGCTTGTGTGGCACGATTTGGGGAAGGCCGGTCCAAAGTCTGAGCCATTGTCCAGTTTCATCCTTAGCCCAAATTGCAATGACACTGCCAGGATTATAAGTTTCATAAATGGATATCCTAACCGGATACACCTCCTTGTGATATTCTAGATCTACAAAGAAATAATACACAAGAATTCAAGCTCGAATATTTCAAAATTTACAATAGCATAGAAAATATATTAATTTAAGAGATTGAAAGGGTTCCAATAGAATTTCTATTGTCAGTATCCATATGATTTAAAATTCTCTCGTTAATTAAAGCCTTGATGTACAGTATAATTTGCTTTGTGATTAGATAACAAAAAAAAAAATAAGAAAGGCCAGTACAATTAGCAAGTGATGGCGATTGCTTATCATTCATTCGTATTTCACATTATCTAAATAATTGCGTCAAAATGAATATAAATAATTTGAACTTGATATTAATTGTACTTGCCAATGAAGTCATGACTCATTATGGGATTATTATTTTGAGGCATGTAATCCAATGACTTTGAAGGTGCCTCATCCCACCATCTGCCATAAGTTCGCTGGAAGAGAAAGAAAATTCAATATAAAGACAATCGACAAACATTCAAGTATATAAGAGGAGATATAGGTCGATAATAAAACAAAAGGAATATTAACAATAATGAATAACGTATGAGCTGCTGTAATTGATTAAATCGAGCATTGAGCTAATTTGGCCAATTACTTAAGAAGGGATTTTCTATAATTAAGGGTTTAATTAGGGGTTATTGGTTTGACGACGACAAGGATTTTATGTTCAAAGATTATACGCGCGTACAATTATTAATATCGTACTTTTTTTTTTGTTTTTTTTTTAATGCTAATTCGCTCGGACTTAATAATATACAATAATAACGCGCAATGTCTGGAATTCGGATAAGTTACGCGCGTGTGTGCACGGGGAGTAATGAGCGATTACGGCGTCAAGAGGGTCGCGGGGGGCAGGAGGGGGGGGGGGGAGTGGTTAAAAAAAAAAAAAAAAAAAAAAACAAATAAGCACTAAACCAACAGACAGTTGCATTTAGAGAGGCGTGTAGAGAAAAATAAATAAATAAATAAATAAATAAATAAATAAATAAATACGTAGAAGAAAAGAGAAAAGGAAGAAAAAAAAAAACAACAAGAGTGCATATCGATATAGAGAGAAGATAAAAAGTAAAGAAGGGATTATTAGTCACCGAATTCATGGATTAAACGAACCAGGGCAGGGATTAGGAAACAACGGAGCAAAATTATTTTTAAAAAAAAATTCAAGTTACAAAGAAGAGCCGCTTACGGCGTGTAGATTCCGTGTAGGGTGCGCAAACAAAGGGGGCGGCGAGGGGCGCTTAGGAGCAGAGGTCTGGCCAGGAGTTAATGATTACCATGACGAATGCCTGGGGGAAGTCCCCGTAGTCGGGAAACTTGCTGGGGTTGCCCGCGATGTTGTAGGCCGTGTAGGAGATGCTGATGTTGCTCCCGTACTGGGAACTGAAATCGACGACATCCTTAACGAACTGTTCGACGAACTGAACCGACTCGTCCCTGTTGTCCTCCTCGTCACCTCCTACGCTTCCCTTTTTAACGGGCACCAACTCCAGCTTAGCCTCAACGCACGAGGATACCATGTCATCGATATCGTTCCCTCCTTTGTCCTCGATCGTCTCGGCCTCTACGTCTCTTCGAGTCCCTATCTTTCACTCAATCCAATTCTATGTTTTTTTTCTTTTCTTTCTCTTTCTCTTTGTCTTTGTCTTTGTCTTTAACCTAGAGCGGAGGTTTTGTTGCTCCGTGATCGAGCCAATGTATGCGTATCACAGAGGTTGGAGGTTCTTTGATAGCCAGGCCCTTGGCTGTTTGTTCATGGAAGAAACCGCGAGCCCGGGTGATGCCGACTAGCGCATTGACAGGTCGCTGCCACCTCTACCGGACTGTCGTCGTCCGTGAACCTCTCCGCGTCGGTGACGGCCATCCATTGGGGTTATTGGGGTTATTGGGGTTGGGTTGGGTTATTGGGTTGGGGAGGGAGGGATGGGGGGGGTGTAGAAACAGGAACAGCTGTTTTTCTCGGGGCCGCTCGAAGGTGATTCGAGATGTTGGCGACATCTCGAGTCCGGATGGGCAAGTAACCCGACTTTGCCCGAACGAAAGCCCATCCGTATTTGCCGGCTTTCGAGGTTACGTTGGCCGAGCGCTCGACCGGAGGTGGAGGCTACGAAGCTCGTCGCCGTCAGATGAATGCCATCCTCGCTCGGCCTCTTAAGCTGGCCAGTCGAATGCTCCTTGCCGGGGACGTTCGACCGAGCGAGTTAGCCGAGGCCGCCCTGAGGATGAGCGCCGTCATCGAGCCGCTTAATGCCTTTATAAGCGTGACCGGTGAGCTTTTGTGCCAGCAATCGCGCGATGCCGACGAGAGGCAGCGGCGATTCGGGTCGTTTGGCGACCTCGACGGCATCCCCGTAGCATTGAAGGACAACTTTTGCACGGCCGGCATACTGACAACTTGCGGTTCTCGAATGCTGGCCAACTTCGTACCGGGCTACGACGCCACTGTCTTCCGGAAGCTCAAGGAGTCGGGAGCTCTTCTGGTCGGTAAGACGAACTTGGATCAGTTCGCCATGGGCAGTGGTACCGTTGATTCCCATTTCGGCCCTTCCAAGAATCTCTGGGGCTCGGACTTCATGAGGCAATATTATGATTTGGACTTGGGCCACCCGGACGACGAAGATTCACAGGATGACGGCAACACCCTTAACATTACGGATGACTGGTACATAGCCGGTGAGATTTTCCATGAATTTTACGCGAGCCTGCCTGCCTTTTTACCGTTATTCCGGCTACGTGTACCGGTGTTTAGTATAATACATACACCTTGCCGCCGCCATCCAGCATCCAGTTACTGTACTCGTCGTTTGGTTTGTGTACACGAACCAAAGGGCCGGCCTTTGCGCGTATTCCGCAACGTTTATTTTTCAATGACAAAACTAATCGCGCGAGGTTATTGTCGTACTTAAAAATCTTGTAATTTTTTTAGGGGGAAGTAGCGGGGGCTCGGCAATCGCTGTCCTGACTGGCACTTGTTTTGCTGCACTTGGCTCTGATACCGGAGGCTCCACCAGGAATCCAGCATCGTATTGCGGTATTGTCGGGCTGAAACCAACTTACGGTTTGGTATCTCGTCATGGCCTCGTACCCCTAGTTAATTCCATGGATGTTCCTGGGATACTGACGCGCACCGTCGACGACGCAGTCACCGTATTTAATGCAATATCTGGTCCAGATCTGTATGATTCAACAACTTATAAGGCTGCTTACACGCCCTTTGAGCTTCCGCAACAAGTGGACGTGAGTGGCCTTAGGATAGGAATTCCTAAGGAATATCGATGCTCCGGACTGACCAAGGAAGTAGAGGATAACTGGATGGAAGTGAGCCGATTGTTGGAGGAAGCGGGTGCCCATGTAGTGCCAGTATCGTTGCCCCATACAGAATATTCGATTGTCTGTTACTCGGTATTGAATCAGTGCGAAGTTGCCAGTAACATGTCACGCTACGATGGCTTGGAATATGGCTACAGGGCTGACGAGGCACCAACGACCAAAGAGCTTTACGCCAAAACCAGAAGCCAGGGTTTCAACGACGTTGTCCGCAGTAGAATCCTCACGGGTAATTACTTCCTGTTAAAAGAGAATTATGAGACTTATTTTGTTAAAGCTATGAAGGTAAGGCGGCTGATAGCTCAAGATTTCCAAGACATTTGGCAATCGGGTATAGATCTGCTCTTGGCACCGACCACCTTGACAACCGCCCCAAAGTATTCAGACTTTATTAAGCAAGACAATCAAAGTCAGTGCTCGGTGCAAGACTACTGCACCCAGCCAGCAAACATGGCAGGAATCCCAGCTATCAGCGTACCGATAAAATTATCAAAGACTGGCTTGCCAATGGCAGTGCAACTGATGGCACCCAAGCTGTGCGAGAAGAGGATGCTCGCCGTTGCCAAGTGGATCGAAGACGCGGTGAAGTTCCCGCGACCAGTACTCAAAGACGTTAGTTTATTAAATTAAGTCAGTCGAGGGATGATTATTGTGTGTACCTACCGATTGTAAATAAAATGGCTTAACGTTTGTTGTGCCCTTGATCCATACAAAGTTGCCAAATACATGTATATTTAAATAAATTTTGTCGTTAAGAATATCATCGTTAAAGGATGACCATTTGATAACTTGAGCGTGAGCTTTCGTTGGGCCGGTCGTTAAAACAGATCGATCGATGGATTGCGAATGGGAGAAAGCCCGCAGCGAATCGACACGGGCTTACCTAGGCGGTGCTTTAAAAGCAGGGGCACGTCGGAGGTTATTGGGGTTGGGGGGTTGGTCAGCCGAGCGACGGGGCGGCGGCGGCGGCGGCGGCGGCAGCGACGAGGAAGGGAGAGCGCCCGAGCTGTGCGCGCAAGCTCGTCCTGGAGGTGGGGGCTTGGTGGCTTCGGGGGCTTGGGGCTGGGGAGGGGGGCACGTGGAAAGTTTCGGGAGTTTTGCGTCGTCGTTACCACCATCGCCGTCGCCGTGGCCGTCGCCGTCGCCGCCGTCATCGCCGCCGTCATCGCCGCCACCGCCGCCGCCGCCGCCGCAGCCGCAGTAGCCGCAGTCGCAGTCGCAGCCGCAGCCGCCATTGTACCGCGGGCTCGAAAGCTCCCCCGATCGAGCAGTCGAGGAGCGAGCACCGGAGCCGGCAACATCTCCTCGCTCGTTAAAATCGTGCCCGCGAACCAACGAACGGACGGACGGACGACTAAATAGTGCCCATGACCTGACGGCCGCGACACGTGTGTGCGACCCCCAGCGGACCTCCACCAGTGAGACCCGTACGTAACAATCGCATCTACCTACTGCCTTCCTCACGTTTACGATGTCAACAACGCTTCTGTTTTCATGTCGTTGTCGTTGTCGTTGTCGTTGTCGTTGTCGTTGTCGTCGTCGTCGCCGTCGTTGCCGTTATTATCGATTGGCGGGGCGGCTCGTTGTTCCCGTAGGCTTCT
The DNA here is from genome assembly GCA_018883505.1 of Ceratosolen fusciceps. NCBI lineage: Eukaryota > Metazoa > Arthropoda > Insecta > Hymenoptera > Agaonidae > Ceratosolen > Ceratosolen fusciceps. The sequence goes on along the minus strand of RCIC01000039.1, from coordinate 171,839 downwards.
GCTCGTACTTTTAAATATCGTCCGGGAACAATAATTCCCGGACTTTATTACTTGACCGCAGCCTTTTATCGAGAAAATGCCCCAATAACCTTTCTACGTAACACAAAAGAATACATTTTTACTTTTTTTTTTTATTTGTACGCCGAGGTGCAGCCTTATTATAATAATAAGGCCTGGCCCGTGTGCGCTGTGTGGATAATGTGGATAATGTGGATAATGTGGAACGAACGGCCAGCAAAGAACGAATAACCCCATTAACAAAGTCGCCCGTTAATAGGAGAGATTTTCACTCTTATTTTTCGAGAGAGTCTCCCTTCCGTCGTCCTCGTCGTCGTCGTCGTCGTCGTCGTCGTCGCCAACTTTGCCAATGTTTTTGGAATCGATTGTATTCGAATCGGTTGAACGAGCTCGCCCACTACTACTCCATGCTAATGCCAATGCTCTCCACCTGTGCCCGATACTAATGTACGATTAAAGCGGTGGTCCCGGGAGAAAGGGGTGAGCGGGGCTCTCCGGGGGCACATAAAGTAGGGCTCGATTTTAGTATAAGGTAGGGTGGAAATAACAAGTGCCCGAGGTGACGTCTTACGCTGCCGATGATACACGGACAGCGCGATTCCGATCTCTCTCTCTCTCTCTCTCTCTCTCTCTCTCTCTCTCTCTCTCTCTCACTCTCTCCCCAAATAACCCCAATAACCCCCTCCGCGCAACGTCTTGATTTTTTTGTCCCAAGGGGAATCTCTACGGAATTCCCAAGAGACGGGGATTTCCCGTAGAAAAAGAAAACCAAGACCTGGACGTTTAGGAGGTAGGACTATTTATTGTTTTGGCTTGCGTGGAGCTTGCGTGGAGCTTGCGTGGAGCTTGCGCCCCGGAATGAGCTCAGGACCAGTCCGATACTGGGCCCAAGTTTCGCCAAGGAGGCAGAGCAGTCCGTAACGGCAAGTGCCGTTAACTCTCGCTCTTTAGCCGTAAATCTCGTTCTCGAGCGAGCGTCTCTCGCGGGATCCCGTCCATTGGCTACAGCATCCACACCCCCCACCCACCCCCCGTCCATTTCACGTCTATGCTTGCGTACACGTAGAACACGATGAGGGGGGTGTGGGGTCGATAAAAAGCCACGCTCGGCTCAATAAAGTCGAATCATTTGACACGTGTATGCGGAATGCGGAATAAGCCAAGGATAATTTTGAATGTAGGAGTAATTTTCCTACCGAGTGCAAATGCAAATGCAAATGCAAATGCAAATGCAACGAAACGAAAGGAAAGAGGAAGTTTTTAAATGGAATGCGTCCAGAGAGACGTTCTGAACATCTTCTCGTTAGTTTTTATTCTATTTGTCGCTCCTCGGAGTCAGTCCTATTTTTCTTCGGCATCCCCTCTCGTCTCGGCATCCCCGCTCGTCACCCCGCCGTCCCGTCACCCCGTCCGGTCTCCTTCGCTTCGGTAACGAGCCGCTATTAATTAGTGATTCGCTTAAACGGCAGGGTAATCGTTGCGCGCCGACTGCTCGTCTTAAAAGTCCAAGCGGGGGGTGGTAATTGAGTCCGAATGGGAATAAATCTCACCCCAATAACCCGCAATGCAATATACCGCTCGCTCGCCACCGGATCACGCCTGCCGACTTTTTTATTTTTCTATTCTACCGCTCGAGATAAGCTCACGCGCTAAGCAACTGTAATTTTCAATTGTAACGTACCGAAGCCTCTCTCCTACCCATTCACAAAGCCCGTGCTCGACGACGTACGTAAGCAAACAAAAAAAAGAAAAAGCACATCGGACTTGCAAACACGTTGTCGTAACGACAATTTACAAGCTCGAGGTAGATCAGACCCATCCTATATTTTACTTGTTGTCTTGTTGTCTGTCGTTGTCGCTGTCGTTGTCGCTGTCGTTGTTGTCGTTGTTGACATCGTTGTTGACATCGTTGTACCCGAAAAATATATTCATTCATTTATTTATTTATTTATTTATTTATTCATACAATTTAACGATCATCTCGTTACTATTCTGTGTTACGCATTTTTTATGTCTTTTCTGTGCAAACGCACAAGAACGTGCACTGGGATAAACGATAAAGTCAATTTTTACGGTTAATAACAGGCGACGAAAGAAAGGTACCCCTTTTTCATCTAGACCTTGGCATTTTATACGACCAGGAGCAATTAATTGAAATCGGCTCCTCTACGTATATTGCCTCTGTTACGTTTAATTACTCAAAAGTATACAATTTATACTCAAGAAGTATAAAGCTCGATATTTTTCTATTGGTTGCGATAGCGTGAAAAAATTTTTTTTTTTTTTTATAATTTTTTAAAAGCTATTGAACTATCCTTTCGCTTAATATGACCTCTTAACGAGCCGTTGATTTAATAACGCGAGCTTATAATAGAATATGCGTTGCGTTGCCCAGAGATACTCGAACCATTATCTTCTAACTATTATTACGTATTAGCCATTGCTAAATAACATATCGTTATTCCACACGACCCAAGAAATCATCTAAAAAAAATAAGCAATAAGCCTTTATTGTTATTCTATTGTTATTAAACGCGCTAAATCATTAAAAATTATCAATTCCATTGATAAGGATTCCTTTTACTCTAACGCAGTTAATATGAATTTCTATAAATGAACTTTTTTAATGCTAGAATATTGAATAAAATTGAGATGGTAGTTGTATCGGTTGTAATTTGAAAGAAAAAAAAAAAAAAAAAAAAAACCTTAACCTTAAGAAGAGAATGGAATTAATTAGCCTTAATAATGTTTACGGCATTTAATATTACGTATAAACGAGTAAGATTTAGAATTTAGAATGACTTTTATTGGTATTTGCAGTTTAATCGGTGACATTCTCAGGGAGGGATAATGTAATTCGCGCATCGGAGGATTCTAAAAAAAAAAAAAAAAAAAAAAAAAAAAAAAAAAAATAATGGCGCGAAAGCTATTACGAATAAATGTTTGATAAAAACCTCTCGCTCTCGGCCTTTCAGCAGAAGCTTAATGCAATTATTTTTTTTCTTTTAACGCCATTATTTTTTAATCGACCGGGCCGAAACACAAAGAACTTTATTTAAACTTTATGGACTAGTCAATCAATGCCGATCGGTGTTGCATCGACGTCAATCAAAACAAATAACAAATAACAAAAACAAAAACAGAGAAAAAAGTACGTGGTTATTGGGAAATTTGTAAAATAAAAAAAGAAAAGAAACGAAGTGTTTACGCGTCTCTTCGAGCTTATCGTGAAATAAGAGGACGTATTGAAGCTGAAGCTGAAGCTGAAGCTGAAGCGACGTGGTGGCCCTAGTTTCTTGAAAGTGAAGTGGCGCAAATTCGTGGGCTTATCGACGCAGCTCAGATTAATCCCGCCGAGCAACGTGCGAGCCCGAGCGTAACGCGCGGACAAGTGAACGACGGAGAACAGAGCGTATCACAAGGTGAAGCCTGGCCGTGCTGAGGTTGAGGTCGTGGTCGAGGTCGTGGTCGAGGTCGTGGTCGAGGTCGTGGTCGAGGTCGAGGTATCTAGAGCCCAGTGCCGAAAACTCCGTTTAGCCTTTCCGCGTGCATTGTACTCGGGGGGAGGGGGGGTGGCGGCGGTAGCTAACGATCGAGGTAACGTATCGAGGTAACGAGGGCGGGGGCGGGGTCGCGGTCTCGTAAATCGAGCGGTCGGCGACAACGACCGATGATAGTGCCGAGCCTACCGCTGCCCCGAAAATAATACCCCGAAAATTCGGCCACCTTTAAGGTGAATGAGGAAGCACGACCAGTCGATGAGTAGTGCACGCTGCCCGCGCCTTTTATTAAAATCCCCGAGCCGCGTCACTTTTGTAATTGTGCGCATGCGAGGCTGGACGATGAATCCGTCGAGAAAAGCATGAATTTATCCTCTATCGCTTACTTTATCCGAGCCTTTTATTTTTATTTTTGTTTTTGTTTTTGTTCTAATGCTCGATGAAATTGAATTGGAGTCGTTAGTTCGGTTTAGGTTTTAAAAATGCCGCTGTGAGAATAATGAGTTTAGGCAACTCTAGAGAGAGAGAGAGAGAGAGAAGTGGCTGCAACGGTCGAATACCAATGGTCGAAAGATTTTCAAAAACTTATACACTACAATGATATCCCTTTAATTTTTTTTTTTTTTAATTCCTTCGAGCACGAAATACCGGGCGCTTAAGGGATATTATGTATCGCATTTTTCCGAATAGCCGTTACGACGAGAATACGTAAAACATTTGGCGAATAATGTCGACGTTTAAGGGGCGGGGGGGAGGCGCGGGGAATGATACGGCAATGGGCCAAATTAGCTTATTTGTCGCCTCTTGAATTCTGTTATTGGGGGCGATCATTTACAATTTAACTTTTGATTCGGAGTTAATTCGAGCGAGCGACCAATGCAATGAACGTCACGATCCGTAAAGGAATAATACTTAGGTGAATACTTAAGGAAAAGCAGCTAAATGCAGGAAAAGCAGGAAGAAAATGTGAGGGTAAGTAGGGCCGACCGAGCCGAACGAACCGCGAGCCTATTCAATCGTCTTCTTCTTCAATCGTAACTCTACCGACATTCATCCTATCCTACTTACGCTAATCTTTCCAATCTACGGCTTCCTACTCCCCTTCTTGCTCCTCTCGCCCTTTCTGCACTACCTTCCCGGATTAATATCGAATGTTGTATTAATACAATACCGGCCATACTTGAATTCGACCTTTTCGAATCATTCTTTTGGCTCGGAGCCAGTTTTTTTGTTTTTGTTTTTTTTTTTTTTGTTTTTTGTTTTTTTTGTGCGATCAAACTAGATCGATTAAACTAGAATTAGGCACAATTATACGTTGTATTTTAAATTAATTTACAATACAGCGAAGAACAGGTGTTTTTTTTTCTCCTTCTTTTTTTCAAGATCATTAAGTAAAAGTAATCAGGAAATATTGAAATTCACGCGAATGTGGATGATTGTGGATTATAATAGATTATTATAGAGGTGGTGCTGAAGCGCGTGCAAGGGTTATGTTCGTAATAAAATTTGATGATAATTCTATCATTAACGTGGTAAAGATATTAACGCTAACGCGCCTAAAGGAATATTCGCGGTCGTCAGTTCGTAGATCAGTTGCTGCCTTCCTTACCTACGATTTTTTCTATATTTTTCTATATTTATTTCTATATTTATTTCTTTATTCATTTCTTTATTCATTTCTTTATGCTTTAAAATTTGTTTTGTTTTCGTTTGCCGTGAAGAGGTTTATGAAGCTTTTTTTCGCATTACACCGATACAATGTACAGAAATTATTTATACACTGGAACGTTAGTTCCAATAGTCCAATAGTTTCAGCTCCAAGTTTGTCTATAGGTTTGCAAGCGCGCGTACGTTTGCGCGCGGCGCATGCGCCCAAACGTGTTTACCAATAAAATAGTTTCGTAGGATAGATTGCTTTGAATATTAATAGAATAGTACGGAATGTTTGAATGTTTGACGTATGCTAGATCAATGAACCTGACCCCATTAGAATTAATTAAGGGACATTAATGCTTTATTTTTATCCCACGTTCTTTTCTAATTGCAATTGACACAAGTTCTTAAAGTAAGTACGTTTTGAGTTTCAATTATAATAATATACAGGCAATTTACGGGTTAATTTTTTTTTTTTTTTTTTTTTTTTTTTTTTTTTTATCATTCAAAGGCCTGAGTTGTCTATATTGCCGATTTAAAATTCTTGGCCCGTTTTTGTCACGATGTAATAATATTTTCTCATTATGTAACTGCCGTTCAATATATTATTATTCGAAAAAATATTTAACCTTACTTTTATATCAATACTGATATAAATCGTAATAATCGAATCTTCATACAATACGCAAAAAGTGATTTTCGAAAATTACCTTAAGGTTTAACGAAAATAAATAAATAAATAAATAAATAAATAAATAAATAATGTAATTTAATCGTAAGTAATGTATGCATATAATGAATTAAAAGTTTTCACGATTGTTAATAAAAAAAAAAAAAAACATTGTATTTTTAAAATGCATTGAAAATTTTAATAATATTGGGCAAATGAAAAATGAAAATATTATTTTTAGTATGTTTTAGCTTTCAAGTCATTCAATTTTCGGGTTCAAGCGTCGCTGTATAGAATAACAACGACAAAGGTAAGGAATTAATTCCAATAAAGCTGCGATAAAATTATTTATATACGCGTCATTACGGGGAAATCAATTAATATTTGCGGGACGTGCGTGTTTTTATTAACATATTCGATAGTAAAAACGTTTTGCACTTGCATTATAATGAAATATAAAAGTAATTGTAAACTATATTCTTTTCGACTAATAATTTTAATGATAACTTCCAGAGGAATAACAATAAAATTTATGTTTTATTGAAATTAGTGCGTTTACGTGGAATTATGTTGAGCGGTATGAGCAGGTCCGGGGATCGCAAGTAAGCCTCTTGTAAATATCAATATTGATATGTTCATAATCAACAACAACAGGAACAATGAAAATATCAATAATAGAAAGCTTATTATTGGTAATAAAAATTAATGAATTTATAGATTGCAAGAAACACTATTTATAATGCAAAATGAAAGAAAGAAAGAAAGAAAGAAAGAAATATTGTAAATAAATAACATTGATTTTTAATGATTTAACAAAAATAATTGCTCTACTACTACTACTACTACTACTACTACTACTACTATTACTTTATAGTGATACTGGAAGTAAAAAAAAAAAGATTTTGATTTTACAGTAATTTGAATACGAGAGTTTGTTAGCTTGTTTAATATTCGCAATTGAGAGAGAGAGAGAGAGAGAGAGAGAGAGAGAGAGAGAGAGAGAGAGAGAGAGATAATAAAGCAGGGGGTTTAGGAGGTAAGTCTATGAACGATAAAAACACAAAGACAGACCGATGAAGCTCGCTCGTATCTTGTTTTTTTTTTTTTTTTTTTTTTTAAAAATAGTTGAGGAGAGCGTTCGTTGTATTAGCATTAGCTGTAGAGCCCTGGATCGTTAAATCGAATCGCAAGATCGTAGGAGCGGCGGTAGGGAGGGCAGAGAGCTAGGCAAGGCTAACGGATGGCTTACCGGAGGAGCAACAACAGTTATTGGGGGGGGGGGGCTTGTGTGCCTTGATATCTCGAGTAACGATTGAGATTCGAGTCAGTGGCCGGGAGAGTTGAGTGTCGAGTCAGTCCCAGTACTCTCTTTGGTTGTAATAATTACGTTGGGTCGAGGTGATAGAGGCGACTGGTCAGGAAATCCAGCAGAGTTGAAATGTCGTCGGTCTCGGGAGCTCGTGGAGTCCGAGCGTATTACGAGGTTTTAGGGAGAGGGCGAGGTGCATCCGGGACAGTGAAGGACAAATCATACCGTTGTTAATTGTTCATAGGCCGTGCTATTGGGAAGTTAGTTTAGCACGGACTATCGGGGAAGAGTATGGAGCCCCCGGGTATCGTGGTATTATTCAGTAGATTTCTATTCAGTAGCTGGCGCAAACGCTTCCAAGCTCTAGCTTTTTGGCTCGTCCTTGTCGCCTGGCGAGGTCTCTTGATGATCGGTAAGTTTAGTTGAAACGAGCACTCTCTCCCTCCCTCTCTCCCATTATCCTGTTTAGTATTGCGAGGTAAGTATGAAATCTCTGGCCAATATCACTTTGAATCGTATCTTCCATTAATTTCATTGGAATTGGAATTGCTCGATAGCTTCGATACAATTAAATCCTTGCATTAAATAAAAATTCTCCGTATGTATTTACTTGCTACCGCTTAAGCTGTAATTAAGCACGCGTGTAATTATTATCTAAATTCATTTTTTATGAAAAGGGACGGTTTAGCTCGCTCCGATAGGACATTAATTTTATATTCCATTAGACAACGTTCCAGGGACATTATCGACTCCCAAACATTTACCAAACGACTTTGGAAAAAAATTTTCCAGCTTCACCAATGCATTAATAAAATCTCTTATTCTTCTTCTTCTTCTTCTTCTTTTATTTATTTATTTATTATGACACGTAGGCTTGAATGTGCAAATGTTGAAAACAAACGCTCGTTATGTAACGACGGAGGGATATAAGTAAGGAAAGCGAAAGCTCGGAAATAAAAGACGTAGCTGTGGAAAATAGTGGTGTTATGGGTATACTCCGGATGCCAAACTCGGACATCGGAGTTGTTGATCGGGGCAACGGCGGTGATTTGAATCGGTTGGGCCGTCGTCCAGTCGTGCTGTTAACGGAAAATCAATGCCAATCGTGAACGGCATAACAACGAAACGATAAAAAAAAAAAAAAAAAAAAAAAAAAAAAAAATAACGCGTCTTAAGGGTTGGGGCGGGTGTTAATGTAATCGATAAAGCTCCGCTTTGTCAATGTCGATAATACAAAAAAATTTACTTCCGTGTATTCGGTATCGCGGCTCAAAATTTGATTCAACCGTCGTGTTCGTTAGATTACCAGCCGGATCTTTAAAACTTTTTTTTTTTTAAAGGAATCGAGCTTTCCATATCAATTGACGGACATTTTTAGGGATTTTTTTTTTTTTTTAAGGATAATTAGCTCTTAGATCATTGGGGGCAATAGTAAATAGTAAATAATAGTGCAAGCATTGTAGAAAGTTGTAGATTGCCGAGGGATTAAGGGCAATATCATTAAGAAATCGTAGAGCCGTAGATTTATAAGATTCAGCTATAGATTCTTCGATTTAATTTCCCCCCCCCCCTCTCTCTCTCTTTCCTCATATTGTTGTTATTGTTTGTTTTTGTCTTGAGTGAGGGGGTGGGCAAATATTGTTGATATTATTGACGGTATTCTTAAGGCATGGAAGCCATAAACACTGTCGGCTCGTAACTTCGGAACTTGGATTATCAAAAATTTTTACATCAAGATTTATCACGAACATTGGCATTAACGGTAAAATACTGGCGATTTTCAATCACCTCTTATTATAACGTTAAAGCGACAATTAATAGCGACAACAAAAGCTAATAAAAAAAAAAAAAAAAAAAAACATAAGACGATGATAATTCTCATATCGGGTGAAGCTAATTCGATCGAATTCAAGAGAGAATACATCTAAGTTACCGAGTAAAATTGATTAATACGAAAACATCTCGGACATTAGGATGTATAGAATACTACCACCGGTACTGCTACCGCTACTGCTGCTGCTGCTGCTACTATTTACCAGTACTATTCACTAGTAGCGTGCCCTTTGTCATTTGTTGCGTGACTTTCAATGGCATTTCAGAAATATTCAGAAATAAATACTTTTCTGCCATTTCATTGTTGTTTTGCCATCGTAGTACTGGAAAATGAGAAGGACCGAGTACCGGAGAAGCCCGGCATTCGTTGGAATGGAAGGATGTGTTCTCTCACACGGACCGCGGAGCGAACTTTTATGTGTCGCTCCGCGCGAGCTCCGGGTCGCGTACCGACTACGGCCTTGACCCTACGCAAAGAAAAGCTCGAGAGTTTCAATTTGGCTTTTCTTCTTAGGTAGAATATCCTCACCCTCTCCTGCGCGGAAGTCATAATTATCATCGATTCGGGCTTTCGTATCCGAGCTTGCTGATAATAATTAATAATAATAATAATGATAATAATGCTGGAAATAAAATTATTTAAAAGCATTTTAATGATTCAAGGTTTCGGCATTGAGATTTTTTGAGGGAGGGGCAACGAAAGATGTTAGAGGGTCTCAAGGCAGACAGACTGTGGAAAAAACAGATTGAAAAAAGTGCAGGATAGAAAGTGGAGAGGAAAGAAGGAGCGTGTCAACTTTCCGGTCACGAACGAGCGCAGAAGAGCAAAACGTAGCGGGAAGGAGGGCGGGCGGCCTTGAAAAAGCTCGACATCCACGGAGCGGCGTAGGAAGCGGCGTATCCGGGGCCCCGGAGGGCACCGGTCGCGAGATAGCACGGTACTCCTCCCGGGACGGGGAAGAGTTCCGAGGAAGGTCTGCTATATTGGACTCGAGTGACGCGGCGAGTGCGTCCTCGGCCATGTCATCCTGGCAAATAAGCGTACGTTCTGTGCCAATGCCTCTCTGTCTTTGCGGGTAGGTAGGTAGGTAGGTAGGTAGGTAGGTAGGTAGGTAGGTAGGTAGGTAGGTAGGTGGGTGGTGGGTGGGTGGGTGGGTGGTACGTGTGAAATCGGGAGCCCGGGAATTTTCGGCGGTTATCCCGGGTATCCCGGGGCGTCAACTCTCCTGGGTGATTAGCGTTTGCATCTTACACCTTAGCTCCGTCCTTTCGTCTCTTTCAAAATTTCGCCCTTAAACTTTCTCGCATTTCCAGGGGGTTACGTTAATATTTTGATCTTATTAGCCCCCGAAATCTTTACGATCCGCACGGTGCTTGATTTTTTTTTTTACTTCTTTTTCCCTTTTATTTATTCACTTGCTTATTTATTTATTTTTTATTTCATTATTTCATTATTTCATTATAATTTTTTTCATTGATCGGTTCGACCCTATTGGTGTTTGATACAGGTAGGTAATAATTAAAATAGGTAATAGTTCCCAAGTGTCAAGGTGTGAAGGAAAGAAGTCTGGCCCGAGCTCGAGCCGAGTATTTACAGTTTTTTTTTGTTTTCAATTGTCAAATAGTAAAAACATTCTCGACTGATTCTTGTTCAATCAAGATCGATGATTATAATTAATCGTCCTTCCTTTCAAGCAGAGGTACAAAAGTGCTTGGTGAATATACATCGCCCGTTCAACTTTAAACGAGAACTTTTGAAGCGATTTTGTCTTCTTTTCATGTTATAGAAAATGCTCTTTTGACCCAACAATTAAAACCAAGCGATACTTTGAGTCAAGCTCCCCAACTCTATTCGCGTATTGAAAAACTTTAGCGTTCTTCTTCTTCTTCTTCTTCTTCTTGTTCTTTCCCTCGCTACATCTTCTTTGAATATCAAAGATCGTTCTACGCTAAATTTTTAAAAATTAACGTATTATTAAAAAAAAAAAAAAAAAAAAAAAAAAAATGTATTTAAAAAGAGCAAAAGGAAAGAGGGAGAATTGATAGCTAATGAAGATAATTGAGAGGTTATGTCGCGTAAAAATTGTATAAATGAAAATTTATATTTTATTAGTAAAATGCCCGTTAAATGTCGCCTCGAAATCTTTTTTAACGAAAGTATTTTTAATGAATTATTTCTCGGGTACACGTAACGAACAATTGCGACTATTAATAATTTCATTAGAGTAATACATTTTCGTGTCGTTATTCGTACAGCTGTATTTCACATGCAAATACTACCAATAATATATACGTTGAGCGTGAAGATTCGTAAAATCCAGGCTCCGCTCATTTAACGTATGAGCAAATTACAGCTCTCGTGTGCTTAAGATTAACAAAAGGAGACGGCGCGTGTAATTTTTAGCAAAACCAGGCCGATAATTATATTTCGCAGATTCTGATTTTGTACTCGTGGGTGGGTGGGTCAGTATTTTAAGTGAAAAACATATAGTAAATACCATTGCATAGTAAATGAACACAGACGAGGGGACTCATTGATCGTTTTTTTTTTCATTTAATGGCATTAATGCGTATACGATGAATATCGTTATCGTTTTGTAGTAAATTGAGAATTCCATTTTATAATAGGTAATTGACGTAGTTTTTTTTTTTTTGTGCAAGTCGAAGATCCCCTTCGTTGAACGCGTTAACGTAATAATGAAAATAGATAATTATAAGATGAGGGAGGAGTGCACTTGATATGGCGAATGGCCCTAGCGAATAATCGTCGAGAATTCCTCAGAAGCTCGATTAGGCATCGGACTCGGTGTATACAATATTACAGCACCGCCAAGAGTTGGCGCACGTTTAACAAACATCTATGACGTATCTGGCTTCTGAGAACTATTAGGGCACACGAGTGGGCTCGCGGTCGAAATTAAAGTTCGGGAAGCAATTCCTTATGGGGGATGGGGTTATTGGGGGTTATTGGGGGTTATTGGGGGCGGGGGTTAGCGATTCGGCTAATCGATCTAGTTTGCGAAGCAGTAATATGGCGCGGGACTCGGTAGATTATTTCACTTCGGGCTGCCGAGCTGCCGAGCCGCCGAGCTGGGAGAAACGGCCCCGGACGAGGCGACGAATGTACAGTTAAAAGGAAACGTGGCCAGCGAGCGGAAGTCCAGCGAAACAAGCAGAAAAGACAGGAAGAGGTCGATAAAGCGCTCGACAGGCAGGAAGAAGAAAAACAATGCCGAGAGTGGAATTCGAGAATCCGTAGTAGCGGAAGTGGGCGGATGTTACGTCGGCTGGACCAGTCCCGATCTCTCGTTGAGTCGCATTGCCGTCGGTTTGCCGTTGGATCGCGTAAGGCAAGCCGCGTTGGGGAGCGGGGGCAAAAAAGGGGGAGCGGAGCTCGCGATTCCTTTGACGCCGTTCCTATTTCGGCCTCGGGGGGGGGGGGGTCGACTGGCTTCCCGATCCCGATCCCGATCTCGTACGATCGATCCTTTCGCTTTTCTTGTGACGAACGCCGTCGTTGTGACGAACGTGGACGACGAAAGCCGTCGACTCATTGATCAGCGATTATTTCAGCCCTCCCGTTTCGATGGGCAATCGGATTGATCGAAACGAATAAAATCGCTTTCGTAATTGCTCACCCATTTCTTGATAAATATAATTTATCACAATTAATTACATTGCGTTTCACCCTGAATACGCGCAAAACCTCGCTTCTATTCTACATTGTTTAGGTACTAAGATCTTAGGACTTCGGAGCCTGCGGCTCTTTGACTGATTTTGAAGGTCTCACGCCCCTAGTACTCGGTACTCTCTTCGTAAAGTAGTTTCGGACGGTCACCTCGGGCAGAAAGGTCAGGCCAAAAGGTATCGAGAGAGTACCGAAACGGGCCTTCAATTATTTTCCTCGATTTTAACGTAATTAACGCTCAGCAATCTGTAGCACAAGAACCTCAGTGTATTACATACAATATTTCATGGAATATTGGCGATCAATGCCATTTGTAAAATAACTCTTTATCGTATGCCGGGAATTTTACGGCACCCTCAACAATGTATTCCATTATCGGCAATTCGTACGATAAATTACCAAAGACATTTCCCCCCCCCCCCGATATCAATAAGATACAAGATTATCGGGCATCGACAATTCTAACGTCGATAATTCCAGCCGACGAATGGAAATTAAAATAATGGAGCTTAGGGAGAATAGCTCCGCATAAATTTCATGCGCGTAAATTAATTACATTAATTGGAGTATCTTTGCGATGGTAATTCGATGCCTATTATAATAGGCATTTTTGTGAAACTTTTGATTTCTCCATTGTGCTTTTCCGTGCTTCAACGTGCTCCTCTCTTAAACCATTAAACAAAAGGCTTTTTTTTTTTATTTATTTATTCTCGGTAATTAGAATATACGATACGTACGAGCCCCTTATTTATCAATTTATTACAAAGTAAGCCTTTTTTTATTCGTCTCGCGTGTCATTGAAAAAGTATTATATCCTTTGGAAATATTTACTTGCTAAAATGCGCTAAAATGGCCGGCCGTTACTTGAGACTTCATTCATTATCGGAAATTCAGGAAATTCAAATATACAAGGCTCGAGCAATTTCTAATTAATAACTAACTAAAGTTCTTTATTTTTACTTCTCATTAATACGAGCATCCGATTACAAACAAAGTTTTAATCATTAACTGTATTTATTTGCATGCGGATTAATTATTATTATTATTATTATTAGTAGTATTATTATTAGTATTATTCAAATGTTCAAACGGTATTCAAATGGTATTCAAATGGTATTCAAATGAATTTACTAGTAAAGGATTAGGTTATCTCGAATTGCACAAGAATAACGTTATAAGAAAAAATTAATATTCATGAGCACTAATATTTTTTTCTAAAAATTAATAAGTAATCAATAGTGTATGTAAAAAAGCTAGCTTTAATACCTTGGGATTTTTTAAAAAAAAAAAAAAAGATTAATTTTTATACAATAATTAATTAACGTATTTATTTTCGGACATAAAGTTTGTGTACTTAATAATCGGTTATTAATTTTCCTCAGATAAATGTAATTATGGGTATTGGCATATATATGCATGTATAAGTTATTTTATGATTATATTTATCTTTATTGCTTTTAAAAATATATAGAAAACGAATATTTGTAATAATCTCTCACTTGAAAATTGAGCTGGAAAACCGATTAGGTTGATGTATATATAAATAATTACGATTTCGTTAACATACACCCGAATACGATAAATTTTATTTTTTATTTTGTTTACATAAGAACAAAGACATTTTTAAGTTTTGACAATCTTGAATTTTATCGATCAGAACTTCTTTATTTTAATATCTCTCTCTCTCTCTCTCTCTCTCTCTCTACGTATGTACCCTGTGCGTACTAATAAGATGGATTTGCGGATGTTATGTCTGTACTCTATCAAGTAAGCTGAACGTTTGATTGGAAATAAATCAAATTGAATTTTTTATTTGTGAACACAGTGAAATTCGAGCCGGGTAACATTAATAATTTGTGGTATTAATTCATCTATTGAGCATTGAAATAGTATATATATATACGCACACGAAGCGTGGTGGATTGGGCTTTTCTTTTGTATAATTAATTGATAAATAAAGTAAAGTTGTCTGGTTAATAACGTAAACGGGATAAGTAATAGTAAATAAAAGCGAGATTCAAAGAAATGGATTTAACATTAAAATTAACGTTGTATAATGTGGGTATGAATATCAATTGATTTCACCGTATCGTGGAATATGAAATATATTTTTTTGTTGTTTCCAATTGCGAGCAATAGCAGTAGCAGATAGTAGTAGTAGTAGTAAGGGGTTATGTCGATATCGCAGCGATTACGCTCCAGTCGATATAAAGTTCGTATGGCACGTACGTGGGTGTTGTCTCTCGCAAAGATAGAAGCAATCGCCGGATTTAATTCGAGGTGCTTGATTGGTGGTGGGTGGTGGTGGGGGTGGGGATTCAATTGTTCGAGCGATTCTGCCTCGCTAGTCCTCTCTTTGAAAACTGGGAGCAGAGAACTGGGAGCGGAGAACTGGGAGCGGGCGGAAGGAACGGGACGAACTTTTTCTCCGGCACTCCTTAATTGACGCGTAATGAGCATTTCAGTGCTCGGGCTTCATTTTTTTTTTTTCTTCTTTTTTTTTTCCTTCCTTCCTTCGTTTATTATTTTGTGCATTAGTAGACAGGAGGAGCCGTTGGCGAAAAGCCGCGGCAAAAAAATAAAAGAGCCAGAAGAGGCGAGCGCGGGTTATCTACCTATTTTATCGACGTATCCGTCAGTGGAAAGGGTTGGTTAACCGAGGCTAGGGAGGCGGCTCGCGGCTCGTAAAAAAAAAAAAAAAAAAAAAAAAAAAAAAAAAAAAAAAAAAACGATGTAATGAAATGTAAACAGCGGCTCGCAAAAAAAAAGCAACGACTCTCTTCGTTAAAAGAATTCTATAAAAGCCGTATAATCTTGTTCCTCCGACTTTGGTCAGACCCCCCCCCCCCATAAGGTTGAGGCCAGACGTATTCCTACCGTATCCTTTCATATAGATATATATATATATATACAACTCGTCAGCTACGAAGCTCCGGCGAGCGAGAGAACGAGTGTTTGTTGTTTGGTAGGAGCGAAATTATTCCTTCGTATCGCGTTCGAAAACGCGAAGGATGGATGGACTTTTTCTCTCGTCTCGAGGGTCGAGTCGCCGAAAGAAGAGCGATTCCCGTGAGCGGCTTCGAGTGGCCAGTTGGGATTATCGGCGGGATAGATATTATCGGGCTCGGGCAGAGGCTAATTTGTGCTTAGCGATCGCGGCCGTGGGATCGTCGGAGGCGCCACCCTTCGTTTCGATGGCCGGAAAATTATTGCCCCCCTACGTGTACGGGCTCTACCTCGGCTTGCTTGTCTTCCTCGGCCTCTCCTCTGCTCCTCGATCGATTACTCAGCTTATGACGTTTAATAAGCACCGTATGTATTTGCCAAGATCACCGCCAGATGAATTAATAGGCGATCCTGGCTCATCGTCTCATTGATAGCTTTGATGCTTCTGATCCAACTGCTTATGATAAATCGACGCTTATCGTAATCTCGGCTTTCTTTACTTTTACCTATTTCCTACCCATTTTTCACCTTCGCACCTTCGCACCTTCCTTGAATTCGCCGATGCGCACTCATCTTTCTGCCTCGTTAAGAAAATTACGATCTAACGCCCAAGTTGAATCTTAAGTTGAGGAAGGAATGACGTGGCTGAAGTGGACAGAAATCCACTCGCTATTCTCCTCGTCGTATACGATTGTCTTTTTTATTATATAAACAAATTTTTCAATACCTTCTGTTACATCTCTTATTCTGCTCATCTCAATTCCTGCTTCTACTACGTACTACTCGACCCCAATTCACCTTGCGGGGCTAAATAATTAACTTCAATCCCCTTGACGTATATTTTGTACAAAGAAAAGAATATATTTTCTACCGGGGATATTGACGTATATTTTTTTTTTTACGAAATATCATTTTCATTAATGACTCCTCTATACTTTTATTTTGTACGTAAAACTCTTTCAAATAATTGCAATTTTCAGTTACTTTTATTCTCGTATTTTTTTTTTTACAACAACTCGACAACTTCAATCAATACTTCATACCTTCGCGTACACTTTTATGTAATTTTATTAAAATTTACTTATTTTTCAACGTTAAATAAACCTTTTCAATACAATATAGTTATATTTTAAATTATATTATTTAAAGTATATATTTGGTTTTTAGTGCATTTCTTTTTTAAAAAACAATCATTCGTTCGAAATTTATACAATTTATAAAAATGCGGCATGGCTTGGGATACTTTTCTATATCGGCCATTATACTTTCTTTCAATATTGCAATTCCGATATAAATTTCTAATAAAAGTTCTAATAAAAATTTGATTTCTTAACGCTTGATAAGTTCTTAAGCATAAGGTCATTGGGCTTCTTAAAAGCTTTTATAAGTACTAATAATGTGCCACAGTAATGGTAAAATAAATTATTTTTATTTTTACTTTATTACTTTACGAGTTCGTGTTATTATCGTACCGTGGGGGTAATTTTATTGGTTTAAAATTTATCGACGTTCCAGCTTAAACAAATACATTGTGATATGAATATCATAAATTAGAGTCACAATAAATGAACGATTAAGCAATCGGAAGTCAGCGAAATGAAGTGTAATCATATAGCCGCCACTGTAAGCTCGATCGATTCGAAATACATAGAACTTTACATTGGAAAATATATTAGAATGAACTTCTATAGCGGGAGCAGTAATTAAAGTAATTCTCTCTCTCTCTCTCTCTCTCTCTCTCTTTTTTCTTTTCTTTTCTTTTTTAATATTGTCGACTCTAACGATCAGTCGGCTCAAGTAAGTAATTATTAATGGCATCGACGTGGCCGTTTTCAATGGAAAACATTTAAAAACTCTAATAATAATCAGCCTTCTAAGGTGAATTGGCATTAACAAAGCAGCGTTTTCTAATTCTAATAAAATCTATTCGAATATTGTTTTTTTTCCACGTTGTCAGAGTCGAGCGACTCACGACAAGCAATCGAAACACGCTGGAGTGCAGGTCATCCGTTTCATTCGCGCACCGAGTAAGGACTTAAATCGTACGAAAACGTTAGGCTGAAAGAGCCCGAAAAATTAACCTCTACTACCCCGTTTTGTAATCTATTGCGGCTACTTTGTTAGTCGCAGCGGGTAAGTTCAGCGTCCTGACGATGCTGCGTAACCAAAACGAAGTTTGACAGTTTAGTAAGCAGTGAATCCCTTTTTTTATTTTGAATTTCACTTCCACTTGACAATACTTGTTACGATCTACGTAATTAATCACCAATCGCTATTATCAAATGCATTCGCTGCTCATTTATTTTTACAACGAGAGGCATTGGTAATTGTTTTACAATAAAATAGTAATTCAGCTCGGAGTAGGCTCGGATCGCTTCAATTCTCCGTAAAAAAGCTTTCGGACGCGCGTTAAAGAGGGTATTTTAACGCCCTATTAATGCGGCGCCAATAAAGTATATTTTTTGTGTCGGAAATTTTTTTAATGATACTCCAACCTTTACTCGAACTCGAAGCATTAAGAAAACAGATGGCCTTCAGCATCGAGGATGAGAATCTGGAGCATAGCATCTTTAAGAACCTCGTAGCGACCGACTGCTTTCCATTTATAAAAATCATTGTATTTGCAATTTTTAAAATATAGTAATGACTATATTATTTAACTTCTGACTATTCTTTGTCATTTTTATACTCGACGTTTTGTTAATCGTTCGTGAATCCTTTTTTGAGAACAACTTTTTTTCCTCTTTCAATTCTAGCTTATTCCTTCTTTTATCACAAGTGTTTGTGTGAAAAAAAAAAAAAAGAAAAAAAAGACTTATTCGAGGCGTATGGAATATATAATCACGTAACAACAATGCAACGCAACATTTTTTTGTTAATAAATATTTTGGCAAAATTATAAAGGACGCGGTATTTGTTGTTCATTAGTCAATTCGTTCTTCTATTCTTCAAAAGAATCGCTAGCGCAGTTAAGAGGGAACAATTTTTATTTTAATTAGAAGAGGTGCAAAAACACACGCGAAAGATAATTAATAAATTTCTAGCTCGCCCAATGCCCAATTGGACTATTACTTTATTTTATACGCGCTTTCAGTTTACTGTTACGAAATCGAACGTTCATCTATATAAATGCTTTATTTTAATAATATAATTCCTTCCATTATTTAAATCTCATTGTTGCATATTACCTACCGCTACCGCTACCGCTATTACCACTACCGCTACCGCTACCACTACTACTATTACTATTTGAAAATTAATAACATCAATTTATCGTAATTTGGCCCTACAAAATAGAGGATAAACTTAAAATTCACATAAATATAAAATTTTTTTCTAATGTACCATATTAATCTAGTATTTGTATGAATACTAGAGTATTGTTGATGATAACGATGTTAATATTTGTGCAGGGTGACTTTATAAATCAATAATGCGTTAAGGATAATTGTATTCCAAGTACTGCGATGCTCTCGCACTCGTTAATGATTATATTAGCCAATTGGAGTTTTAAACGAAGGATTCCCAAGGATTCCCAAGGATTACCGATTGGATGGGGTGAGTAGAACGCGTATCTGTGGCAAACGGATACGTCAGTCGACATGTCGCTCCATGGATTTTGCTAAAGGAATTGAGAAGCGAAAAGCTAAAGGTGTCATAAATGGACGAACCCTGTACACGAAGCTCATGCGCAGTTGTCGAGGGAAAAAAAAAAAAAAATTAAAAAAAAAAAAAAAAACTAGGACGAGCCCCAGTTCGTCCCTCCCGCTGTCCAGGTCCCCCCCCCCTTTTCCCTCGTTTTCGGACGAGGAGTTCGCCTCGACATTCTTTCATGGCATTTCACGTCCGACGTTCCAGCCTCAGCGAGTTTTGCGATACAATCGACTTGACTTGGTATTATCGACTTGGTATTATCGACTCGGTCGATACGAGGAAACGAGCGCTTCACTCTACAGAGCCGCCATTGTAAAAAGTAATTAATTCTCAATTCTCGCTCCTCTCCTAGTACTTCAGGTCCCAAAGCGTACATTGGGACATTCTTAACCATGATATATCGTGTGAGGTTTTTACTTTTACTGCCTCTCTACCTGCCTATTAAGTAAGCTCTTGTCCGGTTCAACTAGCGCGAACGCCATTTTCTTCCCATCGCCGATAAAGCCAACGAAGCCTTCCGACCATAACTATGACTGACTCCTCGAACACATCAAGTTGTTTCTTTTTAATCATAATTCATAAAGTGATCGGCCGTCGTTGCGCTTGCGCCATCCATGTATTCCTCAATCTTTTGATTAATGCTTAATTAATCGAACGGCTTTAACATTTAATTCTGAAAAAAACGCAATATTATACAACAATTTGCCCACGTTCGTAATTAAAATTTAAATCTTCCAATGACCTAATTATAGTTGTAAGTCTTTCTTGTTTATTATTGATAATTTATTCATTTCTTGGGCATTTCCCGGCGCGAAAAAATCGAAAAAACTTGTCCATGCTATAAAGAAATCGATGCGACGATACTTTCAAGATTTATTAATGTAATTGTAATTGTAATGTAATGATTTGTTAATGTAAATACAAACTTAACATAAATAATGAATGGACGTTTAAGTGGTAGGAAAATTTATTTTTTTTGAGCATTATTTATTTTTTTTTTTTTTTTTTTTTTTTTTATTATTATATAAATTGAAATTGGGCTCTGATTTGTATGACACAAGCAAACATAGAATTACCATATATCGAATCGTATAAATCGTATATGAAAGATTTGTAATTTTCAAAATGTCTTCCTTCTCATTGATATTATTCTTATTGATATAATAATTTAAAAATATATATATATATATATATATTTTTTTTAACGTACTTTGTACCGTAAAAGAAATCTCGAAGCTTATTATTGTCCATGATAAACTTATTGGAAAATACCTTTTTTACATTACAATGGAAACTGTAATTGTACCTATAAAAAATTCATACGTTGTATTTGGAAGTCTTGAGCATCAAAAAAAAGTTCTCAAGTAATATTATCGATAATCTCTTCACTTTTCAGCCATACAGTTACACTTATTGCTATAATTATGCGATCTTAGAAAATAATCGTCGATTGATATTACTTAATAAAACTGGCATTATTTGATTATTCCTCGATAATTATTGCCAGCAGCGAGTCACATACATAACGACAAGTTCATGAATATACGTAAAATTTCCAATACTATCCATGCACGTGCAGTTCTCTTGAGGAATACTATACTTTATTGTACACGATGAACGTGAAATTTTTAATTAGAACTCCCGCGGTCTCTTTACTTCCGACTACCAATATTATTCAAAGAACGATAAAAATTAAATAGAAGCTAAAAAAGATAAAAAAAAAAAAATATATATATATATATATCAATTGAAACAGTGCGTAGAAGTAGAAGTTTGTCCTTAGAATCAGCGTTTCTTATAAAATGGTATAAATATTATTGCAATTATTATTGCAATTATTCTTGTACTTGAGGCCATTACATATATATCTATATATATATATTTACTATTATTTATCCATTTTCCTTATCGTGGCTGTCGCTGATGTTGTTGTGCTATTTTTTTTTTATTACAATAATTATTCCATTAATAACTGATGTAATAGCAATTCGGTTAGGAAACGTCAATCCAAGTATCCAAGGCTTATAGGGGCTAACTCATTTCCAGATAGTGCGTAATTCTATTACGACTGTGCTTCCTTCAATTAGTGATTCGGCCTGTTGCAAATATTACGTCGATTATTACATTTTATCCATAATACGAAGAAATCACTATTGTCGAAGTCTCGTACGCGAATATAAGTTTAAACCGTGAGGCATCATAGCATTGATAAGTTATAAAATTTAAATTTAAAGAGATTTTTATAATTGTTTTCAAGGTATGCAAATTAACTGCACGAAGACCTTAACGGCATCTAAATAATATAAATCTGACCTTGAATGAGGACGTGTTTGCAATAAAGGAAAACCCGTACACTAATAATGTTTATATCCGATGAAAATATTATCCTACAGTACAAACGATTTTTATTTTAAACTGGTCCAGAAAGATTTCATAGAGAATCTTACACAAAAACAGAAGAGAAAAAGAAGAAGAAAAAGAAGAAGAAGAAGAAGAAGAATTGAATTGAATAGTAAATGTCGAATGTTTTTGTTGTAACCTTATGAGCGATCTTATAAAATACCGTTCCTTACGAAAGGCTTTCTTCTCTTCAGTTTTCCTCATACTTATTCGACTTATTTCTATTGGATTTCAATTTTGCCGCATATCTTACTTCCCTTTCGAAATTATTCTTGCCTTCATTTTCTTATTTCACTGCTAACGTTCCTTTTGATACCCCCCCCCCATCACCTTCTTCCCTATTGTGTCCCGGGCTTTTTCACTCAACGCGCCTGTTTCCCCGGACACTCTGTCGATAATTGAATACTATAGATCATTATCGCTGATAATCAGCGGTCCGATTGTACTTTTACGGTCACGGATCAACGGACTACCAGATCGAAAGACATTTATTTACTTGTATGACGGGGGGGGGTGAGAGTGGTGGTGGGGGGTGGGTATTCAGTGTATCCAGATGACTGGAGGGGCCAATGACGGGAAGTGCTCGAGATAAATATTCAGGGATATCGTAGGGAAGGCTTCGCTAAGCATCTAAAAAAAACCATGGCGGGGCTTGATAAAAACATTTTACTGTCAGGCCATGCCACCGTACACTTTTTGCCCTTTTGAAAGCGCATTGTTTAATGCACGAAGATTAAGAGCTGCGTAGCGCGAGCCTTTGCTCGCTTTTTCTTTTTTCTTTTTTTTGGCGCACGTCGGATCTCGCGGAGAAAAGCCCAGATACGGGCTTTGCCAGAGGCAGAGGCCTGGCAAACCCCTTCTTGCGATCCCCCGATCGTCTGTCTCGCTCCATCCGGGGCGTTAGCATTAGGTCGAAGCGAGAGGCTCCAGGGGGAGCTCGCCTCGTCTCCATCCCCGTGCACGGGCGCTCTCCCCGAAGTATTGATCCGCGCTGTCCCCCCGATGTGGAGCCTCCCCCAACCCCCACCCCCCACTCCCCACCCCCCCACCAACCACCAACCACCACCAACCACCACCACCCCCACACCCGTGACCTCAACAGCGCTCGCCCGCTGCTTTCACCCTTCGCAGTTCCGCCACCCCCCCTCCCCCCAGGGGTCTCTCGCTCTCTTCTGTATTCCGCATAGACTGGGAAGGGGAAGACCGATGCAGGATCGTGGGGTGCGCGAGCGAGTCTAAAACACCGACCCTGCAAACGAAACTGCCTGCTGTTCCGAATCTCTCTCCTTTTTCCGCCACCTTTCCTCTCGCCGCCCCCTGCCCCCACGACTTGTCGACCTCGCCGCGTGGCCCGTCTCCCGTTCCATTCCAATCCATCCCCCCAGGGCGGCGTTTCTCGTTCCCGACCCCGACCCCGACCCCGACAACCTACGCCTCCCCCCTTCTCTTCCCCTCTCTGCGTCTCTCTCTCTCTCTCTCTCTCTCGCTCCCACCCCGCTCTCCGAGTTCCCGTACTTCCGTCCCTTCCATCTTCAAGACCCCTCCGCGCCGTCCACCTTACGCACTCTCTTTCTGCTCATCCCGACGTACTTTCTCTTGCTTATTCGCGTTTATTGCACGCGTACCGCCTTCACTCTCACTTCTAGACGCTTGCCCTTTATATCTAATTCTTTTTCTCGATTTGCCGAGTATACTTAAAGTATACCCCTCCGCCCACGCCCACCCTGTCATTATATAAACTCGCAGTACTTCGGCATGCCTAAATCTTTGTTTGCGTCGCGCATTATTTTATCGTACCATTTGATGCTCCACTCTGGCCACTTTTGACCCTCTCCCCCATCCCTCTCCCCCTAATGCGTTGCGCGTAGCGACGTAGTATGCGCGATCATTTGACGAATCTTAGCCGCTTGCGTTCATATCGGGAGAAGTTTGGTCTTGTAATAATAATCAAGTCCAGGACGGCATCCGCTGGACCCTGGGGCCCTTCAAAATTAAATTTACTCCTTCTGCGTATTTTATGCGCGAGCCGAAAGATATTTGTATTCATGACCATTTCGAAGAGAACCTTTCCATATATTTGGCAGGCAGGCGTCTATTCATTCTCATACCAAATAAATTTATTCCGTATGAGTAATGTTTTTTTTTTTTTTTTTTTTTTTTTTTTTTTTTATAAAAATACTCACTTTCCCCCCGAGTTTTTTTCCCTCTAAATCAAGGGCTTAACAGCTTTATCATCCCGAAACTTTGTCTGGCTTCAGTAAGATTTTTTTTTTTTTTTTTGTACATTGGCTAAGGTCAGTCATCGACAAAAGGTATAATTGTGTGCATTAACGAGTAATGGAGTCGCGGTTCTTAAACAATGTATGCAGGACTAGTCGGCGTCGTCGACAGACGACGAGAATCGAGCAGCTTATATTAATAAGCTGCCTGTTAGAAATAATGTCTCTCCGCGTTAGAAGTTGTAATTTTGGGGGCCGCCGAGTCCCCGTACCGGATGTCACTTATACACGTCACACATGCTCGCCGACTTATACTATACATTTGCCTTCAATTGGTTGAAATCCGCACTTCTCATTAATTTACTTAGAGGCCATTGCACATACACGTACATGCGCGTCTCTCTCTCTCTCTCTCTCTCTCTATATATATATATACGCGTGTGCGCGCGAGTGCGTGAGTGTGTCATTTTACGCGATGCAATGATAATCGTACCCTTTCAAATTGTTAACGTTCCGATACCCTTTATCTATTTTGCTATGAGCATGCGACTGTACTTTTGAAATGGCCGATGCAAAAATTTACAGGCCCCTTACATTTTAATGTACATCTGCATTCTCGATTTAATAGCAAGTTCTTATTTTCTTTGAATTTTATACTGTAAATTATTACCATAGTTCATTTTATTGCATGTCCTTTCTTTGTTTTTTTTTTTTGGTTTTTTTATTTATTTTATTATAGATAAAATCGATAATCGCGTTGATCTTGTAGTCGGAATTAAATAATTATTCTAGGCTGCTGTTATTTCTTAATCGAGATAAGTATAATTTCCATTCGTTGGGGTTATCTTTAAAGCTTGAAAGTTAAATATTTCTTTGGTAATTGTAGATATTGATTGTATCACGCAAGAGCTTAATTTTTATTTATATTATATCTTCTATATTATCGATAGAAGCTTAATAATAAATGATATCGCAATGGAATATAATTTTAAATAAATCATTATAATTCAATATTAAACGTCAAAGCACGATCAAACGTAATTGAATTTCATATTATACACTACGTGCCCTAATGCAATATACGTATTTTTTAAAATAATTTATATAAAATAAATAAACCCTCGGGTTCAATAATTGATTCCAATAAAAAAATTAGTCCAGCATTAATTAATACACACACGCACGCGCACGCGCACGCAGCACTATTAAATTGTATAAGATACAACACGAGTGAGTTTTTTCTATTCTTTTTCGATTTTCCCTCATTACTCGTTTATGTATTTTATATTGGAAAGAGCAACGTGTGGATGATATGTATAGTGAAATTCGAGCTGAAAATTTGTATCGAGAGGATAGCGTAAGGGTATAAGACTGTAGTGAGGGCGATAAACAGGTAGATGCCGATGCAATGATAGCTTGAGGGAAAAGAAGGGCTGAATGGGAGAGAGAGAGAGAGAGAGAGAGAGAACACGCGCGCAACGTTTAGGACATTGATTAGGCTTTCTTACCTTGGCATTGCTTTTCCTCGACCTTTCCTTACATTCATTGGCTCACGACTTCTTCTCCTATTTTTCCTCCTTTTCCCCCATATATTCGAGGTATAAAATAAATGTCTCCGAATGGAAAAACTCTCGGCAAATTATATAAGTCACTGTATTTTTCCTTTTCCCATTACTACATTCCGTACGAATTTTTCTTTTTTTTTTCTGCAACTATTCATTTTTCGTTGTACTGAGGCTCCTCTCATTTTTCAGTATTTATTATTTTTGAATCCGCGTTCGAAGGAGGCTAAAGGCATATCGCCATCTATACAGAGGTAAAAGCCCAAAGCCCCCCACCCACCCTCCTCCTACTCCTCCTACTCCACTCTCTTTATAATTGTAATTGACAATTGTATCGTATCGTATCGTATCGTATCGTATTGCATTGTATTGCATTGATGTAAAAAAAAAGAGAGACTTCTTCAAACAAACATTTGTATTTTGTTTAAAGTACTTATGACCGACATAATTATTAAGAGCCGAGACTGACATCCTTGTCGATGTATTTTCTTTTCGAGCGTTAAATAATAATCGCTCGTGCGCGATGTGCTCGAAGCAGTCGGATTTTGGTTGAGGGCAGACAGGTTTCCGTGGCTGGAGACGCAATTGAAAAAAAACGAATTTACTAATAATTCAAGCTTTGCTTTGCGACATTCTGCTGTCCAAGTTGGCATCGATCCTTCCCTTCATTCGGTCCTCTTAATGTCTTCCCGAATGCCCGTCGGCGACGCTGCCGCCCACGACAAGTGTCGATCTTGTCCAATTTTTTCGATTCTTCTAGCGAGACGCGCAGCCGCAGCTACGAAAACCGAGTACAAAACAGCTACGCGCATAATAATATTATCCTGAATACTCGGTCGCCCGCCTCCTCACGTTTCACTCGGCAATTCGTTGTTCAACATCGCCCGTGTTACATTTACATGAAAGGGTATCTCTGTGTCACCACCCCCCCCCCTCTGAGACTAAAAAGATGCCGCGGTATTGTATAGCTGCGATATTCCGGGGGTAACTCGTTAAGTTCATAATTATACAGTAAAAGCTCGTTGAGTCGAGTCGAGTTTTATAAATAAACTTTGCAGTTACAAGATTTTAATCCCCTTTTTTCATTTACTTCTTTTACCCAAACAATAACGTTAAATTATTAATCATTAGTTGTTTTTTTTTTTTTTTTTATTCACATTCATATTGAGGTATTATTATTATTCTGCAATCAGGGCTGAGCGTAACCGCAAGAAGTACGTACAAATTTTCCAAAGATTATTAATTATATTCTTCAAGGAAGCTGCAATAATAATAATAATAATAATAACCCCAATAACCCCAATACTTATTTTATTTGCTTATTACTTTCGATGTAATTTAATAGAAAGTAAATAAACAGTTAAGAGTTGTAACAATCACGTCTTATTGAAAATGCTATGATGTTAAAAGATTTTTTTTTTTTTTTTTTTTTTAAATAAAATATATACGAACTTGAAATGTATAATAAATGTAATTGATTAATTTAGAGAAATGGTAATGCAATATTCTTTTAGAAATAGAAAATGTGCAAATGAACGTTGCGAGCTGACAGATATCAGTATTACTACAATGACTTTATGACTTTACTAAAGGGTTTCATTAAGAAAATTTATTGATTTTACAATATTTAATTGAATTTTTATACACGGAAACAAATGATCGGCGCAAGAGTTTTTTTTTTTTTTTTTTTTTTTTTTGAGGAAACGTAAAATATTTACAATATTTTTTTTACGCTCATAAATTTTAATAAAATAACCATGCCCAACGGTTTTTTAATGTATTCTTTAATAGTTTATATCGTATTTTTCGATTTTAATATATGCCCCTTAAACAAGCAAAAACAGTATTAATTAACTTCAAATGTATCCAGCTAAAATAGTATTAATTACTGGTTCGGTTTAAAATATACACAATGATTTTTGTAGTGCTAAGGATGGGAATTAGTAAATTGCAGTAGTAGATTAATGGTATATTCCCAGTAAAATGGGAATATTAATTCGGGTCATTTCTTAATAAATTTGAATAAACGTGCATTCTAAAAGATTAAATATGATTATTTTCGACACTGTCTCTGCGACTTGAATATAATGGCTTCAATATTGCACTAGTTTATAATATGCAGCACTTAACAGCCACGTAGTTGTGTTGAGTTACTAAGAGACGTTTACAATTGCGGTGTATTTTCCATACTTATAGAATACGTTCAGGAAAATGGAAAATTTTTGTATAACATAGTACGACCTTCAATTATTTTACGTTACGTTATATACTATTATTTATTGCTCATTTGTATTCAAATATTCGATTTTAATAAATATTTCCTTGGGATTCCCCCCCCCCCCTTCTCACCCATGCACGTAATGGGTGATTAATAATATTACTTAATTTTATTTGGAAAATTAACCTTTTTTTTGACAAAATATTAAATCTTTATTATATTTGTTATTATAAGAATACAGTTTTAATACATTAATTAGCTCGAAGCGAAAAAGTAAGTTTTTAATCTAAGTTTTCAGAAATATAACAAAAGAAATCAAGAAACCCTTTCACTTCAGTATTCGAACGCGCGTACAAGATATTTTTGAAAATGAGAGGAAAAATGATGGAACTTTGTATTAATAAAAGATATAAAGGCTCGATCGGGAAGGAGAAGGATGAGTGAGAGAGAGAGAGAGTGAGAGCGGGTGGGGTGAGGGATAAAGGAAGGGCACTTAAACGTAATTCTGGAAGGTAAGAAGAATTCTTAAGAACTGCGTCTGCGTATAACTATGGCTTTCAAACTTCACCCGCGAGACCATAGGTTCCAAGGTAAACTTTTCTTAGATGAAAATTCACCGACTCTCAGCGACGAAAAGTTCAAATTGATTTATTTCTTAAAGAGAATGGCGAGGCAGAGATTTATCGCGTAATCACTCTTGGCGCATACGTAAGGAACCGTTATTATATAAAGCATTAACCAATTATTTAGTACCAAGTATATACCAAGTTCTGACAAAACAAAATTGTATGCGTAAAAATTATTATTATTTTTTTTTAAATACCATATTGTAGAAACTTATTTATCGAACAGGTCGAACGAGTATTAAATTCTTAAGCAAGGAAAGAAAAATACAATTCTTGGAAAAAAAAAAAAAAATAAAAATAAAATAACAAATAAACAAAACGTTTAATAATAAATGTCTCCGATGATGTTGACGTTGGTAAACAATAATGATTATAATGGTAATAAACTTCAAAAATTTTTGTTTTTTTAATCATTATGAAACGCAATACGAACTCTATGCGTAGTAATTACGCGAATAGAGATACATTGCACATGTATTAATTTTTATAATATTAATTGTATAAAATGTATGTATGGAGCAGTGAGCGGCGTATATTGTTTTTGTGTTTGTATTGAGCGCTCGATTGATACTTACGGATCGTCACGAAATCGTGCAACAAACCAAATTAATTGTCTATAAAGCTTGCGTATTCTATGCAGATAAAGTATTATAAATATCTGTCATCCGGAGTAAAAACTGGCGATAGATGGTCCTCATTTTCTCTAGAGGTTTTACTTCTCGGCGAACACCATTTCATTACTCCTTTACAATGAAGATAATGTCTTACTTGAGAAAAGAATTACGTAAGAAATATAAACGGCTTATTAATTGAATGGTCTAATAATTAATAGGCAATCGATTTAATATAAGCATAAATACAATCGAAACGTAATCGACTAGTGTATGTTTTTTATTGCTTTATTTATTTTATTTATTGCTATTGGTTTTCCTTCGCGTTGATCAAACAATTGAAGGAAATAATGGTAGGGACTTGGGGTGGAATTCGAACAGGGGTTACAGTACGGTATAACGTGTTTTTATCAAACATTCACGAGGTATCGTTCTCTTATCGAGAGAAGTGTCTCCTTGAAAAAGGGAAATTACGGCGTCGTGTCTGGGCGTCCCGAGCCCCCGCCTCGCACAAGAACTTCCCGCGGAGCTTTAGCAATTAAAGGTGTGGGAGGGGGGGTGGGGGGTTGGGGGAAAGCCACGAGGTGGACCCGTTGCAAGTTGCACTTTCTGTGCGCGTAACTGGAAGAGGCAGAGAAGTTTACGGCTCGCCGATAACGTCGCATGCGCGACTTGAGAGGGGCTTGCTTTGTCTCCTGCTCCCCACACCCTTGCGCCCGTTCGAGCATTAAGGTCGCCCTCGGCCGACGTAGGGAGAAATGCCCTGTTGACACTGGCTCTCTCTCTCTCTCTCTACCTCCCCATCTCCCCTCCGCCGTCCACCGTCCACCGTCCACCGTCCACCGTCCACAGTCCACCGTCCACAGTCCACCGTCCCCCCAGACACAAGTCGGACGGTAGTGTGTAGTCTTGCCGCGGTTTCGTCAGCGTCCGCGAAGGCGTTATCCGATTGAACGGGTCCGTCCGGGGTGCGGGGCTCTCGTCGACTCCCATGGTCGCCCACGGCCAATGGAGCGCAGCTCGGCGTCCGCGACACTTTCTAGAACACCGCCCAGGACTTTTCCCTTTTTTCCTTTACGTGGCTGCATTTCACTCACCCTGGCTGAATTTCATTACCGGGTGCCTAGTACCTCCGCCAATGTATTCCCTACCCATGCTACCATTTATCCTTAACGGCAGTTTACTTTGCTTTTCATACCTACTTCTTCTTCTTCTTCTTCTTCTTCTTCTTTTACATCGTAAGCTCTATTCGCTTATTTACCTTTATTCGGCAAGGGCTTTTAAAAATACTCTCTTCTCGACTTTATCTTTGTCGTCGTCGTCGTCGTCGTCGTCGTCCTCGTCATAATCGTTATCAAAATTTTGTCCTGAATTTCGATAAGGTGACAGCGGTAAACGACGCGACCCGAATCATCGAGCACTTTGAATCTATTGTATTGCGCGCTCGATGGATAAATGACGAAAGGGATTCGGATCCTGACGAATAAGATTATATTATAAAGTAGATTTAATTGTAACGCGCGCATAGCGCTCGAAGCCATTAATTATTGTGCGCTAATAATGCAGGTGCACATTAAAGCAAGTCAGTTAGAATGAATTAGAATGAATAAAAAAAAAAAAAAAAAAAGAAGATTAGGGCAACATTGTATTTTGTTCGTGTACGTTTTTGTTGACTCAAACAGGCTGTGAAAAATGCGGCCATTGCCAATTAATTTTGTTTACCGAGCGGAAAAATAATGTTCTTATTCATTCAAATTTCATGCAGGCCATCCCATAAAAAATAAAGTACTTAAAATGATAGAACCTGATGTTGGAAAGTACATATATAATTTATCATTAGATAAATAAATCATTTCTCGTACAATTCTGTAAGAGTAATTAATTTACCGAACTTTTAATGGATAAGACTTGTACCCGATACATAAAGTAATGAAAGTCGCGCACTCTTTTTATCTTTTGAAAAAATAAGAGAGAGAGAGAGAGAGAGAGAGAGATTAAAATACTTACACGTACCATGATTGACGGCCATGGTCAACTCACTTTAACAAATGAGTTTTGTTTAAGAATAAAGAAAAATGAGAATAAAGAAAAATTATGTTCTTTTATTGACATAGTGCAAGTATTTTATATTAAATTTTTTGCCTACGTATAGGTATATATATATATATATTAACTTCTATTATATTAGAAATAAATTAGCAGGAACTGCAAAAGTACTGAAGTGAGAAATCGGATAATGTAAAAAAAAAAAAAAATATTTACAATCCTTAGTCATAAATATCATTAAGATTGAAAAGTCATAAATAACCTCGAAAACTGGACTACCTATGATAATATTTGTATGATAAAAATATCATTCGTATTACACTACACATTTAACAGGACTTTTTCAATGAAATACTGAATCTGTCATAATTCTAAGTATTTTACGGCGGTTTAGTAGAGCCGAATATGGTTATTGGGGTTACATCATTCGGTAGAATAACGCCCCTTCTGTATTCGCGATATTAATTAAAGTAATTTTGTATACAAAATCAATATAATAATATATACCATACAGTATCAATACAATTAAGATTAATAAAGTATGTTAAAATAAGTGTAAAGTATTAGAATTTATTGCGTACGTCATCATTTATTTGCATTAGGAAACGTTATTATGCCCTTTTTTTTTTTTTTTACTACTTATTTTTCTGGCAGATACGGTTCTTTTATAATTACTTTTTTTAACCCTTATAAAATGTATATTTCAATAATTAATGAATTCAATGTCAACTCTTTCAACCTAACGAATCCTTGGATTTTTTTTTAAAAAAAATATTAATAAAATTTATTGTATACTGTTGTACATTTACGGCTTCTCGTTGGCCTAATAAAACCGAGAAGCTTAATTAAGCTTGTGAGTTCCATGGGATATTACTACATTTAAATAAACGAATTGGAACGTATAATAACAAAGGATTTAAAATTTATGCCCACGATTTTTCTCTCCACTCTAAATAGAATCTTTTACGTTTGAACTGGATTATTAACGATAAAAATAGTAAGTTTTATAATTATCGCTTGTCGTTTAATGAACAGGATTTTTTCTTTTTCTTCTTTTTGGATCAAAAATATATAAATGTGAAATTATTATTAAAATGTTCAAATCATAAAAATTAGGGTGACTTTTTAATATTTTGAAATTATTTATATGTGTAAAGCTTAAGGATTTGGCAGAAGTGGTGAAAATTTTGTGGGCCAAGAGCGTCTTACCCGTATGGAACTTTTACGAGGAGTACCACATTGTTTATTATCCTTGTATATATATATATATATATTTGACGAGTAAAGAAATCGGTGGCATGCCGATCGAAGTTGTCTAAATGAGATGTGCAAGGTTCGATGTACAGATGTACACGTCGCTTATGATAATCTCAAGCTTCGGAATACCTTAGATAGTTAGTAAATCGGTTTCTAATGTTCCATTGGTATAAATGCCGAATGGGATGAATTGCCGAGCGGGAAAAAGCCGTGGCATTAAAATAACGCCAAAGACAATGCCTTGACTGGATTGTAAGAATAAAAACGGGGGGGGGGCGAGAGCGCAAGATCGGAACCACGAAGGTTATTGGGGTTGGACGACGTGGCAACTAAGCGCTAGAACTAAGCCGTAGAAAGAAGATAGATAGAAGATAACTAAGCCCTCAGCGAGCAGTGCTTTAAGGCAATATCCTTTAAGGTGGTGGGGGGGAAAGGAGGAGCGGCTACTCTGTCCCAATTTTAACGAGGCCGCTGTAATCGGTGCTTTCGATATTTTCACGTCTCCCTTCACGACCCTGGGCGCGACTCGGCCACGGCCGTTTAGCCGTTTAGGTCGGCATTATCGCTATTCCTCGGCCAGGAAGGGAAGCGCGCGCACGAAGCGGAGCCGAGAGGGTGGCGCGTCGTTTTCAGCGAGATGCCTTGCAAAGAGGCTCTAAAATGTTGCGCACAATAATGACAATAATGCTTTCCGGAAGCTTCCGCGAGCTTTGGGCGCCACCAATCGACCTGCCTAAATATAATGGCGAGGCCGAGTCCGGCCTTTATTAACGGTTCGGCAGCCGGGGGATGGGGGGGGGGCTGTTAATGTCCTGGCCTGTCCCGATGGTCCAGCTAGATTGAAGAGAGGTCGTTCCGGAGCTCGACTTGGAGAATGAGGAGAGTCTGGAGCGGCGGCGCGCAGTAGGGGCCGTAAAAGGCGCAGGCGCACGCGCGCGCACACGGACCAGTCGGGTGGAGCGGAGCGGAGCGGGGCGGAATGGCAATGGACAAGAGTTCGGCTCTCTGGAGGTCCGAACGATTTCATATTCGTGCATCGATTAGCGCACGTATTGCATAGGAGGGCACACACGCGTGTGTGTACGACGTCGTTTCCGAGTACGGCTGGCAGCGACCGCGGCCGCGGCTATTGGGTAGCTATTGAGCCGCCGGAGCTTTATCATTACTCGGCATAAGAACCCCCCGATTCGAGGATACCCCCCCCCCATCCTTAGCCCTAACTAACTACCACCGCATTACTTTTTGGCTGTAAAACCAGCTTCGTGCGGTTCAACTGCCAATGGAAATGCCTCCGTCCGATCCGTGCACGTGCTTAGAAGCTCGAATTGCTTGGACTTTATTTATTTCCGGTGAATGTCAAGGGGCGAGGGGGGGTGGGGGGAGTAGGGGGAACTACAGGGCAATTGAATTATCTGTATCTGTGTCTTTCTCTCACCTACCGGTCGCCACAATCTTTTTATCCGGCCATCGATTATCGACCTTCTTCCACGCGAAAGCTTCATTCGTATTTATATAAATACGAAAGGCAAAGCGGATGAAGACGATGTACTTGTCACTTCTGCTAGGCTTCCTTTGGTTTTATCATTTTACGGATAATTTTATCCACTGACCATAAGATACCCTGGCTCACCCAAGCAACGGATCCTTATGCGAGTTATTATTATTATTGTTGTTGTTGTTGTTGTTGTTGTTGTTGTTGTTGTTGTCATCATCATCATCATCATTATTATTATTATCAGTAAATGTTTCCATTTTTCGTATTATCATTTATCACGAGGGATATTACGCTTTGCTGATTCTTATACACAAACAGCCATAAACGTATGCCATAATAGCCATAATAGCTAGTGAATTGCTTTTTACACACTGCGCAATTCTAAATAATAAAAAACTATCGGGTCAACCTTATTTTGTTTAAAAAAAAAAAAAAAAAAAGTTTATTGATTTTATTCATTTTAAATTATGATCAAAATTTAATTATCTGCAATGACATTTTCTGTTACGAAAAAATAAAATATTTACATTTTAATAAAATAATTTTAATACTCGAAAATGATGATTTTCTATCATCATTTGTCTTTTAACGGCATATAATTATCAATATTTCGTTAAATTAAATTCCTTAAAAAAAAAAAAAAAGATGTTTAAGAAATTTTATTCTCTCATTGCAACGCGTTCAAATCAATTTAACGATAAAATGGATCATTACTTAAAACATCGGCACAATTTATAGGTTAAAATTTATATTTATTTGCCGTCATTATTTTCGTTCGCTTATTAATTAATTAATTAATTAATTAATTTAACAATGTATTGTGCATTGTTATGCCTATATGAGACATGCCAGATTCATCGGCTCTTGGAGATTGTAATTCGTATTTTCAAAACTCATGCAGAGAGTATGAAAGAAATTTCATCCTGTCACAGCATCTCCTTTGTTAATATAAATACTATTTCAGAACGGATAAGAAATTACGTAAGAGGCAGAAATTAAAATTTTTTATCTAAAAAAATATTAAATTTATACAATTTGATAATTATGACAAATATTTATATATACAGACATAAGTATACGTATCTGCGTGCAAACACCTTTTTTTTTCGTTTTTTTTTTATCCGCGTCCTGCATCAAACCTCTGCCGTACTTAATGTAAATAAATAAGAAATTGATGCAATATTTAAGAATTAATAATTCCGAATCCTTTATGTCCCTAGTAAGATTTCTTATTATCTTCATCCTTATTAAGAATTTCTTATTAATTACAACGATCCTTATTAATTTTTTTTTTTATTAATTTTTATTAATATCATGGGAGATTTTAACCTTTTCGGCATTGCCGAGATTAATATTTTTTTCGTGACTTGTACTGATAGCATTTATACTTTCGGAATGGTATAATTTTTAAGGTGAGCATTGATAAAACTTTAGTCTGGCTCTATGATCTATTACGCACCTTTCTGACGTCTACGAAATAAGATGTTACGAGAGACGGAAAATTCGTAAATGTTGAGTTTATGTCTATGAGTATATAAAACTTTTATCTTATTTTCTTACAAGTTTTCTTCAAAAGTCAAATGTATTCCATAAAAATTACACACTGAGACGTTTTGATTTATTGAGACATATTATTGACCCATTGTAATATGAAAAAATTACAATTTACTATGCATATTTTCTTAATAAAATTTCTTAATAAAAACTTATTGATCCTATTTATATACGTAAACGTGCATGTGAAGCTCTTGCTCTCGTAGATTTATTCAACAATAATTGTACACGTTCGCCGACGAGTAGGCGGTTCGCGTAAATTATTATCATTATTTTTAGTTTCGCTCTGCTTTTAATTCAACACTTATGCCGCCGCCGCCGCCGCCGCCACTCCCTTTGCCTTTACACCTTTATTATTTACGTATACAAATAAAGCACTCGTCTTATAAACGTAGAAGGAGTAAAAATTTTCATTATTCATGTGAATTTAAATTGGAAATTTCGAGGTTTGTGTCACGTAAAGGACATCTCAAAAGACAAAGTTTATTTCCGTATGCAAGTGCTATTTTAATTTAAGATTTCGTACAACTTCACACCCACGTATTTATACCTACCTATAGAGAGAGGGAGGGAGAGAGAGAGGGAGAGGGAGAGAGAGAGTACACATGTACGTGGCCGTCTGACTTGAGGCTGCGATTCCGAATCGAGGATGACTCGCATCATTGTTTATAATGAAACGTGTACAGTATAAGAAATAAGTAGCGGAAAGCTCCTTGGCTCCCATTCCCGTAGTTCGTTCTCGCCGTTTCTCTAGTCTTTTCTAATGTTCGTGCAAACAGGTTGGCATTCGTTGCCTGGCACTCAACAGGATAGCGGGCGTAAGTAATACTATTTTGATAGAGGCAGAGCGATCTGGGTACCGAGCTGTAAGTTTAGTCTGCGATGGACGGCCTGCTTGCTATAATAAAGAGCACTTTTCCTGTCACTTCCATGGCTGCTGTTCACGGTGGTAATAATAAATGCCGCAAACAATAGGGTTATTGGGGAAACTTTTTTTTTTTTTTTTTGACGAGCGCGTTAGTTGTAAAGGCCGAGGTCAGCCTCGAGCCGTGATCGATCAACGAGTCTACGTTGATTATTCGATGCCGGAGCCAGCCTCTCGAATGTCCGCGGTAAATGGGGACGGACATGCGAGAGGCTGCGCGGTGGCCGTGGCCGTGGCCACGATTTATTAATTCCGCGAATTTTATTAATGGTTTGGCATTTTTTAATATTTCCGTAGGGCAGAAGCACGGGAGCACGGATCGGAAGACATCGACGATCCCCGCTGATCGCGAATTAACGCCTTAGGGCTGATAGAGGACGATAGATATTTGGGGGAAGGATGACGTTAACCCGAAATGCAGCGAAACGTATTGGAAGACCGGAGAGGCGGATCGCGGATTTAAGACCCGCGAGGTTATTGGGGTTCCGTCGCTCGATTGGATTTCCACGCGGGAGCCGAGGGCTGCCACCCTCTTCGCGCTTCACCGACTTTTCATCTCCCGGACCACTCACTCGCCTATATAAAATCCGGCCCCCGGTGCTATATCTCCACCCGACCCCCTCAACCCCTCTCACCACCGACCCCTCTCACCACCGACCACGTTATAGCGTTCGATATTCTTAAATCCGAGTTAAATCCTCCTCCGACGGCGGCGGCGGCTCCCTTACAACCACGCCCGCGTGATTTCAAAACTCGTAGCGCGACGAGCAACGGCCTCGTAAGAGAGGCGGCTCTCTCTCTCTCTCTCTCTCTCTAACCCACCACTTACATACATACACGTAACATTTAGGGCTCGCGTATATTGAAAAAGTGCCGGCTCATTATGCGCCACCCCGAATTCATTTGGAGAACGAGAATTTTTGCCATATCACGTCCCCTCCAAGATACTCGAGCCATCGATCCACGAGACGACAAGAACCCGAGCCCATGGTTACAAGTACAGAGTTTTAGAAATCCTTCCGAGTCTATGGGGTTATCGGAGCCCCCCGCCCCCCCGCTATCGGTGCGTAAAACTTTAAATGGGAAAAGGGGCCGAAGAAAATGGCCGATCCAGTCTAGTGCAACGCGCTGACTCGAGGGATGCAGCGCGTCCAAGTTATTCCCATCGGCCCTCTCTCTCTCTCTCTTTAAATCATCAGCCGACGTCTAACCGAGGGATCGTCCATACTCCAATAGCGGCTCCGATATGTTATTTCTAATGGACATTCGGATTAGCTGCGATCATTTGTAATTATTATTACCGCCGTTAACAATATAATAATACCTTTCATTTGGAATGTTTCGTGCCAAATTAATTGGAACGACGTATAAGCGAATCATTACTTACGAATTTTTTTTGCTTCAAAATCTATTGGTATTTATTTCATTGTCTCGGAGCTTTGGGGTTATTGCAACTATTAAGGATATCGTGTCGGGGCTTGGCTGTATAAAAAGGCTCGTATCTACAAGTGATATTTCTTTGATCTGAGACTACTGTAATTATTATTATTATTATTATTATTATTATTATTATTTGAAGTAAATCGAGTGAAAGAAACAATTACTTAGTTATTGAAAAGTGCAAAATTTTTATTGTTTGCCGTTGTTAATAATATTTCTAAATTGGCATAGAAAATATAAATTAATTATTAGTAGTTATGTAATGATGGGCACGCGTGCGCGCCCACGATATCTAATACACGTCCAATGCTTCAATATCCACAAATGAATATTTATTTATCCTATTCATTTCTATCAATTTTCGGTAGCTTATTTATATATATATATATATAGACACGGCTATTAAGTTATATTTCCATGAGCTTATTATTCGATTCCTTTACTTTATTATTTGTATTCGTTAGTATTAATATTATTGTGCAATTATCGGAATTTTCGTGATTCCCGGCGGCCAATAATATTATTGACCAGAATAGACGAACGTAATAAAGAACAAAATAAAAATTCGTTTTCAGATGTATCGTGTTGCGCATACGACACGTCGATTACGTGTGGTGAAGTCGTTATCGGTCAATAATCCGTCGTGTAGAGCAAATAAACGAGCTTTTTGCTCGTACGCGTTCAACGTGATATTACAATAGCATAATGAATTAAATGGGCTTTGTGAATAAATGTGAAATGAAATATTGGATTGAAGATTATGAGGACATTGAGCGGAACTGAGGATTCATGGGAATGTAAAGTTGATTGGGATTCGCAGGAAATATTGACTGGCAAAGATGCACGAAAGTCATTTGAAGAGGAAAGGGGGGGAAAAAAAAAATAGGGTGACGAGTTGGTTAGGCGAAATCAGCTTTTGAAAGGAGATGTTTTAAGGCGGCCTCGCGGTACGCGAGTGCTTCCCCCTTTGCTATTATTGCCATGGTTTTGCCCATCGGAGAATCGGGGGAATAATCGGTTGTACCGTCGTGCCGCAGAACGATTTACAACTAGCATTAAGGAATAATGATTATAGGCTGAGGGGGGTTGTGACGGGGGATGGCCGTGCCGGAGGATAAGAAAATGATCGAGGCTATTAAATATATATTTAATTAATTTAGATCATTTACATTTGCAGCGAGTGTAGGATACAAATGTCGTAGATCATCGAGCTCTTATCGGCCGAGAGCATTGCTATTGGCTCGGGTTTGGTACGGGATGGGGTTATTGGGGGAGGGGAGCGGAGAGAAGAGAAGAGAAGAGAAGAGGAGAGAAGAGATTCGGTTGTGAATTACGAATCCCGTGAAGCGACGGTCGGCAATATGTAGTTGCCAGTCCATAAAGGACAGATTGCCATAAGGTGGAGGGGGGGAGGTGGTAGAAGTAATAATGGCAATTCAAGCCGGGTAATGGTCCCCTCCACTTGAGGCGGAAGAACTGACTGACTGACTGACTCGAATTTGACGGCGCGAAGGAGCGATGCGCGAGAGCGAGCTGGACCTCGCTCCAGTTTCTACGTGGCTTCCGACACGTCCTCCGCTCGAATAGCCCGGAGCCTGGCCTGGTCAATATGCACACAGAATAGGAAAGAAGAGAGCAGCGGTGGCAATAATCCGCGTACACGGAGGAGATTGGATGGGCTGCCGTCACGACGAGACTCCCTCCTCCGTGGCCAAGAAAGCGTCGAGCCGTCCGCTCGAAGAGGTTACCGAGTCGCTGCTCGGCGTCCTCTCTCTTATCGAGCTTTCGTCGAACCCCAATAACCTTCGGGGGTTACTGTCTTTCTTACTCCCACGTTGGAGCGAGTCCAAGTGGGCCGAGCTAGTCGGTGATCGATAATTCGGTGACGAGTTTCCTTAACGAACCACCTTGGCTCTCGAGCCCGCCACAAGCATGCAAATGGTCTCGAGACTCACTCGCCATTGGCCCGCTCACCCCTTTCACGCGCATTTATACTCTATTTACTTAATCCCGTTAGATCGTCAGCCCCTTCGATCTCTCCGCTCGATGATAAACGCCTTACTTTACATTTTTACGTCAACTCTCCGTGAGCTTAGCTTTTGTACTTGATCGAGCCCCTTGCTTGTGCTTACTCGCTTGGCTAAGGGGCCTTCTTTCCGTTATTTACGGCCCTGATAAGTTTGGCGATTGCCCCCCCTCATTACAACGAGTTGACCTATTGCGACCGAGACGGCGATATACGCTGGCAGGGGCAGGGGCAGGGGCAGGGGGAAATGAGTCTGGAGCTCAAAATTAGCGGCAACGGTGCTTTAAACGAATTATCATCTGATCGGCTTTGGCATCGACCATCTATTCTCTCTCTCTCTCTCTCTCTCTCTCATATGGAGAGTATAAGAGTATAACGTAATAAGAAAAGCATTTGTCTAACACATGGAGTCAGTTGGCAATCGATCCGAGCTTCTACATAATTTGAACTCCTGTAGGACTACATAGTTGACATATATAGGTCATCGGCTATCAATATTTATTATTTATTATTTATTATTTATTATCCATTACTCGTAATTCATAATTCATTATTCGCTATTCATTATTCATTATTCATTATTCGCTATTTATTATTCGCTATTCATTATTCGCTATTCACTATTAAAGGGCGTTGCGCTACGAATGTATGGGTCAACTTGAGAACCGGGCTATTCGACTCCTCCCCTTCTCACACACACACCCCCGCCCCCCGCCCCATGCCAGCGATCCCGATGTCCCCTTGCTAGAGGCACGTATTCCAAGAACGTTATTAAAAGATATGACAAGTGCGGACAGAGAAGCCCTTGACAAAACAGGGAGTTTTGTCGCTCGCCGTCCCTTGTAATGCTAAATCAATGTATCGGTGTTGGGTATGGAAAAAGGGTTAGCTCGATCGGTCCAAAGGCTGCGACCCGCGGGCATTCATTGGCCGCTTTGTCGTGCATAGCCACGCTTTGGCTCATTAGTAATTAGTAAGTAACCGCTGCCCTGTGACGCGCAATCGTCGACTGCCCTTTGCATTAGCCGCGTAAGTCGGTCAGGAGGGGACGAAAGAGCGAGGAAAGACGAGACCTAAGAAGAAACGACAACGACGGGGGCCAGTCGGCCGTAAGCTGTATGCTGGACACACGCCTTAAGCCTTGTATTATTATTAACCATTAGCATTATTATTCTTGGCTAGTGATGCTCTGCTGCTGCTGGTGCTGCTGGTGCTGGTGCACCCCCGCTTCATTAGCTCGTAAGGATCTTCACACGAGCCGATTAGAGCCAACGAGTTGGATTATCGTTATCCTTAATGAGGCAAGAGCCTCATTGGTCCAGCACTCGCCAAATCATCTCGGCCTTAGTATTATTATCGGCCCCATGTTTTTCGCTACAAAATAACTCTATACGAGGCTTTTCTCGACCTCGTTTTAAAAAAAAAAATCTCTACTACCGGACATCTAAGCTCTCATTGTTTGTATTATTTATTTCTCAATTACAATACAGTAAGTAAGTAAGCAAGCAAGCAAGCAAGCAAGCGAGTATAATACAAAAGTCATAAAAAATGAATTAAAATGAGACTTCTTTAGGAATTCTTTTCGCCTACAATTTTAGCATAACTTTATATCGAATTTACAACCAGAGCCGCTAAATTATACTTTAATCAATCTAATTATTATTATTATTTTCTTATTCTTATGAAGCACTTTGTGTAAAAAAAAAAAAAAAAAAAAAAAAACAACAACAACAAATAAAGTCCTAAGAGTATAAAAGGTTTTCTGCAAAAACTTGAAACCACTGTGGAGAGAATAAAAAAAAAAAAAAAAAAATAATGTAATATGTTGGGCAGGTTATTCTGCGCAGATTAGATCTGCGGGTGATTTTTCGGCGAATTCGACTTGTTTGGCAAAAAGACGAAGACGACGATATTTGCCCCCCCCCCCCCGCGCCTTACGTATGTCTGTTGTACATGGATCGAGGGAGCTCTGATATTTAACGGGGGGGGGGGGAGGGGGCGCTTTAATGAATTCATTACATATGAATGAGGGCTGAGAAAGCTCCCGTGAATTCGTGCGTAACCCCTTCGTGCATGTCCCCACTGAAATTTTAATGCGGCTTTGTCTCGTACCCTTCGCTCGCACCGCATCGTCCCTTTAACGCTCTTCCCGCTTCTCTTATGCACGAGGCCTCTATCGATTTCTTCAATTCGGAAATAAAAATCCCAAGCGATTATTATAAATATGCCAAAGTCCAAAGGCTTTGACAGGGCCGTCGCATTGATTTGCCGACCGATTATAATTCACGAATAAATTCACATTTATTGCACGTAATCTCGAAAATACGCAACTCCCCCCTACCCCCTACCCCCCAACCTATCTGAACATTAATTAAGATTATTCATTGATTCGTTGAAGAGTCCTTTTTAAGCGACATATTTATTTTATCTTATCTTCCCAACTCTTTATTATCGTTATTATACATTTTTCGTTATTGTTGCTATTGTCCTTAAGAACTGATGTTAAATTAAAATAAATGCTGAACTTTTCTTTAAAGCGATACACTTTAAGGGATTGTACGAGCCGCGTGCTTTTAACTATAGTAAATAAAACTAGAGTTTTTATTCATGCAATCGTAAAAACAAACTCTGTCAAGGATACTTAAAAAAAATTTTTTTTTAAGCGTTCAAATAATTATGCGTAAGTGACTCGGCAAATTTTCTTTCCTTGTTTTTTCTACCCACCCACTCAACCCCACTCGACCACGCAATCTCTCCAGCTCTCTCTCTCTCTCTCTCTCTCTCTCGTCGTTTTGTTAATTTTGCCCCTCCCCTTTATGCGTACAATTACGAGGTCGTACGGTTCAAGCCTAAGCCCCTAAGCCTCAAATACCGACCGGCCTTTCATTATGTCTCCTCTCTCTCTCTCTCTCTCGAGTTTATTTTGTTTTATCTTATCGTAAGCCGTAAGCCTCTTGCCGGCACACAACAGCTTCTTCGTTTATTCCCCTCCCTTCCATTTTTTCTTTCGCTATCGAGCGCAAGAGCGTCAGTTGCCCGAAAGTTCAATTAAATTTTTCCTACAGGTCCTACAGCGGTATATACGATCCCCCCCCCGCAATTTTTACCGCAATTTTTACGCCGACCGAATGCGAAATAATTAATGCAGACTCGCGATCACGAGCACTACTCCTTAGTCTGCGCAACGATAGACTTTCGGAAAGTCGACGCTGACTTTAGATGACGATAGAGCGGTACGGTAACCCCTTGCTTCTACGGCGGCGAGCGAAATATATCGCGCGAATTTACTCTTCTTCGTAAGGAATCCGGAATCACTTGCAACAACAAAAAAAAAACGACGATACTTTTTTACTACTTCCCTTTACATTAAGGTTTCCCCTTTTTCCAAGCCTGACGTTATTATATAATTTTTGGCGTTTATACGCATCTTGGCGTACGATAATATTTATTTTACCATAACGAAGGTCACAAGCTTTTTTTTTACGTCACACGTTGGTTAAAAGAAAAAATCTCCTTATCGCGTTACCGTAGTACTCAGTACCGTACTTAATTTTTAGTATTAATTTAAAAATGAATTTCGAGCTTTTTATACAATCTGTGGCTCTTTTTCACCGAGGCTGCCGTAACTCGTCGATATCACTCGAACGGCAAAGTGTTAGTTAATTGCGCTTTTTAACAAAAGATAAATAATCAGTAGTGATCGATAATCGAGCGAGACGCAGACAAGTATTGCGACATCAAACGAAACAAACGTCGTGTGCATCGTCACATGGATGTACACGATACAGATATATTTCTAACGCTTATTGGCATTCGCGTACCGTTACTACTGCGTTTGCGAATTAGTTTCGTTTGATCCTCGTGCTCCAACTCGTCTTTACTTTTTTTTACTTTTTTTTTTTTACTTTACTTTTCGAGCTGGCCCAGCCAGCCAACACGAGACTCTGTTGTTAACTTAAATATTCTCTGTTTGTGCATTTCCTATTTTCGTACCCCGGCGCACAAGATCCAGCTGACAATCAGTTCAGTCCACCGTCGATCTTACTGCCGAATGTACTAATCGTACACGATACGTATATGTGTATAATTCAGTTGGGCAAATAATTATTCCGAGGTTATTGTGATAAAGCAGGGATCTGGCAAGGGGCCGGCTAGGATAAACTGCCTAGGAGACGACCAAGGGCAAATGAGAACAAGTGCGTAGACAGACGAGGGCGAATGGCGACAGGCATGACTCTAGGGATAATGATGATAAGGCGTGTGAACAAGTGAAACTTACGACACATCTGTTATTCAAGGAATGATTTGTGAATGATATTCGCAAAGGGAAAATGTACGTAATTCGAGGGCGAGCGACCGATCGATCCGACGTGCAACTACGTGCCGCAGATAATAACGTATTGAGCTTTTGTATTGGAGCAATATCACATGCGATCCGAGATCACGAACAGAAGATATTTAAATAAGTTAATTTGACAATTATGCACGAGGATAAGAAAAACTACGAATCTCATGGGCATAATCAATGTAATAAATTGTCTACGTGACAACTTAGTTGGTTCGGTGCACGTGTGCCTCCGTCACAACTTTTACGAAAACAGAGAAAAATGATGGAACGTTACAAACAGTTCCAGAAATTAGACTTAAATAATTATCGACTACTTTGTCGACCGGGGGACCTCTTTATGTGAAAAAAAAGTATTAGAATTCCCGCGGGCATTTAATCCAATGCCTATGAATTCCCTACATAACGTACTGCTGATTAGCATCAAAGATCAAAGCAGGAAAGAAGAAGATGAAAGAAGAAGAAGAATAATAATAATAATAATAATAATAATAATAATAAAAGAAAAAAATCAAAAGAAAATATTGCAAGTAAACCCCAATAACGCATTATCGTGAAAGCTATCGAATTAATTTGCCTAAAATAAATTTATATCCAATTTACTTGTATTATAATTTACTTATATAATAATGTTAATGTAATATTGTTCACCGTTTCGATGTTTTTAAATAGCAGTATAGGGGCTTATGGGAGGAGTAGTGACGGGCATTGGCAGGGCTTGGCGATTAAAATTTCATCAAATAATAAATATCCGTGTAGCCGAATACAGAGTTATACATTCGATAGATTGGCGAATCGTTATTTCGTCAGCTATTATTATTATTATTATTATTATTCGCCTACGTTCATTCCGTTCCGGTTTTTTCTATTGAATATAAAATAAACATAGCCGTGGGTTATTGGGCGAGGCGAAGAGATGAGATTCAGAGTACGGGTAGGGGCAGGGAAGTTA
Source organism: Ceratosolen fusciceps (assembly GCA_018883505.1). Classification (NCBI taxonomy): domain Eukaryota; kingdom Metazoa; phylum Arthropoda; class Insecta; order Hymenoptera; family Agaonidae; genus Ceratosolen; species Ceratosolen fusciceps. The sequence continues at coordinate 126,892 of RCIC01000039.1, read as the reverse complement.
TGGAAGTTTCGTGGACTGGTTCGTTTAGTGCCACCACTGCTTGTCTCTCCTGTAAAATCATTCTCGGCTGTAATACAACGTACGAGGATTTAATGAAATTGCAGTAGTACGTGCTGGATTATTAAAATAATGGTTGGTAAAGGAGGCGAATCCTTCGAGGCGTTATTGTCGGATGGTTCTCAAGGACAAGCGGCTGCGTGTGATTTTCTAGGCTCCCGTGGCCAAAAATAAGCTTTCGTACGAAAGTTCGTCCCTCGGCTCATTTCGTCGTCCGAGGCATTTCCGAGAAGATTATTTTATTACGTATTTATCGAGTGAGAGGATGGCCGATCGATAGAGGGTCTCGTGAATGCGTTTCGCACCGGCTCCGACATACCCATTCGACTTAGCCATACGTTTGGCTTGCTGTCCTCGGGCCCTAAAAACCGGGGCCTTAAATCCCGTAAATCATTTGTTGTAACTCGATGTAAAGGCAAGGCGCCCCGACAATTATTTCCTTGTTGTTCGAGCCATTGTTAAAAGCAGCGGCAGCAGCGGCAGCAACGAAAGAACAACTGCAAAATCACGTATTGCTCGGACGATCGGGTAAGCGCCCATCACCCATCCCCATCACCCCTCCACGTGCCCCCGTCCTTCGGTCCAACGAAAACCCCCGGGTATAACGAAATTCAGCAAGTCCTCACAGGGCTTATAGGGAGTGGCAGTGGTACTTACTGGCGATGGGGTGGGGGGGGTGGTCGTAGCGACCAGGTCGCGGACCGGGGCATTTGGAAAAGCGGCTTCTAGACGCGAACGCGACCGCGTGCTACGCTGCTCCCGATGAGACGATGAGAGCCTTCGTCGTCCCCGTCACCCATCCCGATGATATCTCGTGCGATACCGCGGACCACCTCGTCCCCGATGCACTACCGTCAAATTTATTAAAATAAAAAAATAATGATAAGTAATGACGAGACGTTGTGTTGCATGTCACCGGCAGTGTCGCCGGTCACTGGCTGGGTTCACCTAGCGGTTAAGGTTCCGAGGTCGGTAATCAATACGGGCTCTCTATCGCGGCAGGTGTTGGGCGCGGCTCTCCGCGATCTCGGTGTTCCCGACCTCGGCCTTCCGCGCCCACCCCGATCACGGTCTAATTCAATGTTATAATATATTTTTTCACGCTGACCCAATTCGTTGAATTCGTTGGGCAAGAGTGACGACGATGCGTACGAGGATCGAGGCCGAGGTGCGCACCGAGAGGCAAATATCGGATAAGGATCCCCGTTTTCCTCGCCACGTAATTCAAAGCTCGTACTCCTCCTTTCGTCTATCCATTATTCGAATGTCGCTCGACGCTGCGCACACGAATTTCTCGGCCCCTACGTATTTATCGCTCGGCTCCTTCCCAATTCTCCCTCCCTGACCCTTATTTCCCGCAGGCTTAGTCATTCCCTCGTCCTTACGCCCCCTGCTCCCTCTCTCTGCTCTCTGCTCTCTCTCTGCTCTCTCTCTCTCTCTCTCTCGCTCCCACCCACCCCCCCGCCGTCAATTCTTAGAGCTAGTGCTAGGGGTACGGCTTTGGCCTGCCTCTTAAAAGGTACGGCGTACATCTTTGCCCCTCGTCCGCCCCCGCAATATGGAAACGAGGTATTCCAAAAATGTGTAATAACAAGCAATTTATTATGGGAATTTCTGTGACGATTTTTTTTTTTTTTTTTTTTTTTATTACCGAAAGCGAAAGGTTTTCGTATACTTCACTCGTAACGAGTTTTATTAGGATGATTGGGAAACTAACTACCCACATCCAGACACTCGATTGGCCTTTCTCGATGTTTTTGTTTTTAACATATTGTCAGCGATGGATAATGAACTCGGGATGCCCACTCTTCCACCATTTCAAAACTTACTTCTCATTTAATTATTTACGGTGCCAGATAGAAACGTAAACGTTCCTTGCTGTATAAATCGTTATTGTACTTTTTTTTTATTTTATTTTTTATTATTATTATTATTATTATTATTATTTAATTTATTAGCCGTGCCGGATTCACTTACGAAATTCGCTCTTTTTATGCCAAAGTTACTAATATTGCAATTGTTTTAACCCTCGAGGCTCTCGACGAATAGATTATATCCCAACCATTGCATTTGCTTCTAGTCCCTCGAACCTACTGTTTACTTCTTTTCACGCCTAGCAACAGATTATTAATCTGTCGCGACTGCCTTCGTACACCTCCAGATAAATAACTGTATTTTTTTTTTTTTTTTTTTTTTTTTTTTCATTCGAGTATAATTGTATGATTTTCATTGGAGTCGTTGCAAAATAAAAGAAACATAAATAAAGAAATTTATTTATACTCGCATTGTGATTTACGGTTATGATTTTGTATCGTATATTCATGGGTTTTTAGAATGATGGATGACTTTTATTAGATCTTCCGAAGAATTCGCAGACTAATCGAATTTATTTATAGTAAAGAAATCATTATTAAGAAATGAAATAATTATACAATCGTTGTGTGAAGAGAGCGAATGAATGGGAAATTATTATGCTACCGATATAGACCGAAGCTAATGCGTACAGAAGATAAGGGATATTTTGGTTTTTATATCAAGACGATCGCTCGATTACTTCGGTTTCCGTAAAGTAAATTTTTAATAAGATTCTGTTAAAGCTCTTCTGACAACATAACCGGTACACCGCGTATACAAATTAATATGGACATAGTAAAACATCGTCTTTTTATTCGAACAAATACATCCGTGGTGTACCGTTCCGTGTACCATTCCGTGGGTGGGTGAGAGAGAGAGAGTGAACGAGAGTTAATTGAGACTAATCTTAGACCATGGGAACTACGAATACGTAAATAACATTCTCAGAAAATTTTACAGCCCAGGTGATCATTCGTTGGAGATAAATCATGCGGACTCGCGACCGTGACGATGGACGTGTTCGACGTCACGTATGCGCTAATCTCGTCTGGCGCTTTCAGGACAATATGGCGAATCATTGCCCTTGGTTGCGTAATAACGAGAATACTCTATAGTCTCGGTTATGGGAACTGATTCTATTGAACTTGCAGTTTTTAAGCTATTCGGGTCGACTTCACTTTTCTCGTTCCTCGAAGCGTTCCCCTCGTTGCTCAAATGAAAATTTGAATTGTACATTTCCCCGAGAAGAATTCGCCTTCCATGCACAAGAAAAGCCAACTTACTGCTTCGACAATAAATACCTGCATTAAATTTATTACTCTGTTGCTCGAGTTGATTACACGATCACGCCGACGCGTTGATTATTGAACGAAAAGGAAAGAAAGAAAAAAGGAAGAAAGTTTTACTTTGTACACGAAAACCGTAAGACATGGCGAAGAAAACTTTGGAGTTTCTTATTCACTGCTTGCACAAATTCGTCTATAATTTGCCGATGGTTTCGCGAGAGAGAGAGAGAGAGAGAGAGAGAGGGAGAATGGCGCTTTCGCGCTTTAAAGACTAGAAACGAAAATCTCGAAAAGGTAAGAGAATTCCTCGGTGATACGTAATACAGATATTCTTGGTTGTAACGAAAAAAGGCGCTTTAAAACCCATTAGAAATCTCTTGCAGGGAATTGGAAAAAAATTTCACGAAAACTGCGCTCCAATAATTTTATTTTCCATGAAAACGTATACAGGAGCGAGCGATGCTATTCCTTGAGTATAATAACGATAATAACGCGATACGTCGTGTAGATGATGGCCCGGGGGGGGGGAGCGAGGGAAGCGAGGGAAGCGAGGGAAGCGAGGGAAGTAAAGCCGAGGCTCTCCGGTTCCGCGACTGAGTCATCGATACACGCCTCCTTTTTGCACATGCTCCTTCGAGACGTCCTCGAATTGTCCTGATAACGTGAAATCGAACACTTAGCAAGACGCTCGCGAGTCAGATTACTCGCTTTTCTGTTCATCAACTCCCTGTATTCTATACTCCTACTCGTCTACCACCTCACGAGTCCGAGTCCTATTGTTTTTCCATACTCTTAAATCTTTTTTTTAAAAAAAAAAAAAAAAAAAAAAATTGTCGTCTCTTCGTGTAAAGTAATATATTATTTTGCATTCGAGACGTCGACAAATATCTTAACGATAACTTGACGTTCGTTTTCGAATGTCGCAGACAATTCTTTTTTTTTTTTTTGTTGGCGCTTTAATTTTCTAGCGTTTCGAAGCCTTTGTTCGCAAGAATAATAGAAGAAGAAGAAGAAGAAGAAGAAGAAGAAGAAGAAATCAGAGGTATTGAGACTGAGAGGGATATTATTGAATAACAACGTACGTAGCTTGAATGCTGAACACGGGTTTGGAAACTTATATGCAACTATATCGCTAGAACAATAGAGCATAGCACCGGCCTCTTAAAAATTCGAGATTAAATTTAATAAAAAAATTTTAGCTTTACAATTTCGTTAAAGCAAACAAAGCCGTTCGATTACAAATGACGCTTGGGAATGATTATTCGATCACCGAAATAGCCGAGAACTTTTTACGATATATATATATATATATATGTATGTGCCAACTTCGCGCCTAAGTGAATAATATACAAAATTAGCCGACATTAATTGTATTTCGATATAACGCGCGAGCATCGCGTAACGCGTAAGACCGATTACGCCACTTGACTCAATGCCAAATAAACGTTTCCCCATTGAGAATTGAGCACCCCATTGAGCAGTCGTATGTAATATTTAGTCTTCCGTTTTCTTAATTTTTACGCGAATACTAACTTTTAGGCTAACTAACGCTGCGCTATTTGGCTTTGCGACGTTGAGCGACGCTGAGCGACGTTGAGCGACGTTGAGCGCAAGCGTATGGGTTGGGGGGGGGGGGCGGCGGCGGGCAGGTCACTCGGGCAGTCAGAGAAAGTGCGTAAACACATAAGTTTCTTGTGTAAATTTACCCTTACGGCTGAGACGACGAGCTCCGAGTTTTATTATTCGTCGACCTCTTTAGTTTGTCGGTCCGCAAGACGCGACGCAAGACGCGTGCCTACATGGGTGTGAGTTTCTATCGGTCGGACCCGTTCGTTGTTGCAAATCGTTCTTACGCTCCCCCCTCCCCACCACGTACTACCCTCGTCTTTTCTCGCCTACGCATTCTGACGCTCATCCCCTCATTTTTTGCGCCTCTACTCTCCTCTTTTCACATCATTCTCTCTCCCCTCATAATGATTTGCGTGGTTTTTCCTTGCCCGGACTTTTACATTACGTATAGAAAACTTTTCGAATTACGCATAGAAAGTTCTCCGCGTACTTCTTGCGATGCATTACTTTTTTTTTTTTTCTCATTTCACGCCGCTTAGATTCATATTTAGGGGCGTTTAAAGAGCATTTCGTTTTTCGACGGACGACGAGAAGCTTTTATCGTATTAAAAACTTCTGATACATTTTTGTTTTGTTTTTTTTTTGTTTTTTTTTTTTTTATGCTCGATAATATTTCACCAATACGAAAGAGCACTTCTTACCACAGGACCAGACGACCCCGCGTACCCTATTAGTCGTACGGTTAGCATTTACGGTTTTCTAGCTTTGTTGCTAGACTTTTTAGGGGGGGGGGATAATAAAAATACACGTACATATACGTGAGCTTTGTTTAATCCTTAAGAAGAAGAATAATATTTCGGAAAACATTATTTGCCGAGATATAAATGTGTATGTGTAAGCTAGAAAATAATGTATTCGAGGATAAAAGCGAATGTCGGGGTCGAATGCAGGAAAAAGTATTTTCAATCCGCGTTTCAAGTCTTATTACATTTATCCGATGACTTTCGTACTTTATAGCCGATTTCAGCTTACTTATAATTCCCCATATACATTGCTCGGCTGTTTTTTATACCTTCCTATTTTACCAATTAAATTTAACATTCCTCGGGCTTTGTTTCTCGTTGTCGGCGATGCGCGCCGACTCTCTCCACCACGGGGGAATATAAAATAAAGAGTCTCGGTATTCTCGGAGCGAATCTTCGGTCCCCATCGTGCGTTATTACTCTGCAAATATCTTTCTCAATCCTCACTCTCTCTCTCTCTCTCCCTCTCTCTCTGTCTGCCTCCCTATATATATATATGTATAACCCTCCCTTGATCGACGCTCGTCCAATACAAGTTTACTTCGAAAGAAGATTGGGGACAATCTACCACTGAAAAAAACAAATGCATTAAATATATTTATTCATTGAAACGGATTTGTTAAGAAGGCCACTCTTATGTAGAAATATTCTTTACGACTCCTTCAAAATATAGACGAGCGTTGAAGACTTTCTGGCTTTACGTCAATATTTAAAATCAAGTTGAATGAAAATTCATGGGATATTATAATGCTCGGAAGAAAAACAACAAAAGACAAAATAACGCAAATAAGAAAGTATATTTCTTTTTTATTAAAAAGAGTAATATATATATATATGGAATGAGAATAATAATGTTTTACTTCCTACGGGAGAGTACGTATGAATGAATGAAATTGGATAATTGAAAAGTTTGTTTTTGTACCAACAAAACCAATTATCATTTCCAAGAATTGTAATCTATACATATTATTTTTCTACAAATAGTGCAGATACGTAAACATCAGTCTCATTGAAATAAAATCTTTTTTCTGTGGAACAAAAAATTGTTTTCTCTTGTCCGAATGGATGAATTTGTTAATGAAAATGTTTACGACATTTCTTTTCGTAATAGAATTATATCTCATAAAGGATATAATTTTTCCCCATTCCCAATAGACCCCCAATAGACCCAATAACCCCAATATAACCTCGTCAATCCTCTCGAGGCTTCGTCGATACTATTGTGAACAACTGGTATTCTACGGTTGCGAATTGTAATGCAGTCCTTATACGATACCTGTAACGACATAACAATCACTCGGCAATTATTAGTCTCCCAAGTCCCGTCAGCGTAGTAGAAACGGAAATTTGTAAAAAATTTTTGTAAAGATATCCTTTATAGTGAAATTTAATGATGGGGGGGGGGGGAGGGGGGATAGGATTAGGAATGGATTGATCGATGTGCCGAGAGCCCCGTAAATAAAGAATCATCGTCGAAACGATGGGCTAAGTCGTAAGCTGGTTTTTAACGTAGGAATTAAAGAAAAACGGCGATGAAAGATAGACAGACCTAGACGTAAGAGAAGTTAATGGACGAGCGAGAAGGAAAGAGACGGTTTATAAGTGTGCGGCGAAGGCTATTATTGGGGTTATTGGGGTGTAAGCGGTCGAGTAGGAGGTGTAGTATGCGCGACAGGGCAGCGAAAAGTCGCCACCGAGGCTCGCAGCCCAGTCCTACGTACATATATGGCTGTACATGAAGCGACTAGCCCCATTGGATTACATCCCCTATTGGATGTAAGAGCCGTTAGGGACGGGGAGCCGGCTAGGGCTTTATTTAGATTCGGCGCGTGGGTTCGAGCTCGAGCCAAGCGATAAGGGCAAAGGACTCGCGTCTACTCCTTTTGCGTTAAAGTGCTTGAATCCGTAATCCAGTTGCCGTCAGATTTGTCGGACCTCCTTGGACTCCTTTCGACACGACACTTACCCCCAGCCCCCCTGCCCCTCTGCCCTACCCCTACCGCTACCCCTACCTCTGTACCAATGATTCACGTGTCGGACTCGGGCTGCTTAAAAAAAAAAAACGAGAATCGGCAGCGATCTTATCGATAAATCCGAACGTACCGCCGAATAAAGGGAGATTTTTTTTATCGGATCCATCGTTCTTAGGGCTCGGCTCGTTATCGCGCGCGCGCTTGCCGTGCCTATTATTATTAATGCCTTCTGCCTCCTTAATCGGCGTCATTTAATTTCTACTGAGGCATACGCTTTTCGTAGTATCATCGGAGGAATCCGACGACTTCGTATCCTTTAGATAGGATTTTAATTTATATTTATTCCCGCATTAGCATATAAAGCACCTGTTTAGAGCAATCGTTCGGATCGAAGGGCATCGAAAGCCTTCTCTTTAACCTTTAGTAGCCTCGTCGGCCTCCTCCTCGTCCGACTGAGATGGTCCCGAAAAGAAAAAGAAAAAACAATAGGGGCCAGCCTGTAATAACTTACACTTGCGCGCGATGGTCACGTTAAAATAATAGTCGACAATGTATGCGTAGGCATACATTTTTTAAATTAAATATAATCCACACCGAGTTGGCAATTGAATAATTGAAATGAAATGAAAGAGAATTCGTTCGGCTGCGTCGGCAACCTGCTTTGCAGAATTTAAAATGCCCCTTTAAAGCTCCATTTAAAATAATCACAAATACCACGAGTTACTCGGCAATTAATTTTCGAAGACTAAATTGCATTACCTTTACCGTTAATTTTCAAAAGCTAAAGGCGCAACGTGACCCTTAGCCCCGGTTTATTTGAACTCCTATTCATTTTGCGGCTCTTGCGCATGAAAAAAAACTTTATTCCGCAAAACTTTTTCCCTTAATCAGCTTACGCGGGTAGAAAAATATATATAAAAAAACAAGTACCGGCGCGTGTACAAGTAAGCTCTTGCCTGCTTAAATTCACATATAAGCTTTTATAAAAAAAAAAAAAAAAAAATACCCAAACAGATCCTTTTCATTCGTTTTGAAACACGAAGCGCGCGGGGCTAGCTGTATGCGTGCGCGCTTACGTATAGTAAAAAGTTAAAAGGTAACATTGCTGGCGAATGGGTAACCCCGACCGCGTTTTCCTCGCGCCCCCCCCCCTTAATTACTTCTAGCGCGTTAAATAAAGGCTAGAAGTTTTTTTTTTTTCTTCTTCTTCTTCTTCTTCTTCTTCTTCTTCTTCTTCTTCTTCTTCTGCTTCTTCTTTCATTAAGGGTTCAGGAGGGGACGGCGGTGCGGGGCGGGGGTACACCTTTCGAAACCATAAGCTGCCAGTAAAATTTTAAAAAGTATACACGGCTAAATTACATGGGGGGGAGGGGAGGGGTGGCCGAATTCCACTTAGCTTGTACTCTTAGCTCGCGGCCGCACGTAATACTCGATCTCGTCTTTACATACACTCGAATACTTGGAAAAATTGTTAGAGTTGGGCGTGGGGGGGTGGGGTGGTGATGGATTCATTCGAGGCGATTTCTCGATCGATTTATCCAGGCAATGCAGTCGTATCTGTTTTTTAAGGAAGTAGCGGCAAATGTCGATCGAGGTCTCTGGCTCCGAATCCTTTTTTTTTTTTTTTTTTTTTTGTTGCTGCAAAATGAACGTAAGCTTAGAAAAGGATCGAAAGGGATTATGGCGTTGATTTCGCGGCCACTTAGACAGCGAAGCGAGCGTCGTTATAAATATAAGCTGTCGAAGAACGTGTAAGCCAGGCGAATCAATGCATTGAATTTAAGTGAAATAGTAAGTGAAATTGCAATGTCTCGTTTACAAGTTCGGACGGTCGCATTTGCTTATCGAATAAAATGAATCGAGCTGCGGGCGGACGGGTGTAACGGGTGCCTTAGATCTACGGGACATCGAGGACGACGAGAAGATCTTTTTTTTTTATTTATTACTATTACATGTATTAGCCAAGCTTTGCCAAGTAATGAATCCGGAACGAATGAAGGAAGATAGAGGCCGGACGAGGTCAAATCAGATTAAGGACAGAGAGTGGGGGAGAAGTCCAGGTGAGGATTTCGTGTACATAATGAATATGCACCACCTGCCGCGGTGGCCGGGAGCTTCTGCAAAAACAGGTTCCGGTCTCGTAATGGGCCAAGATCACGTCCAGGTGTTGTCTGCCCAGAGTACTCGTACTCGATTCCCGAACGTCAACGACTACTCCCTTTCGTCTCTTCGCTTAAGTATCTTCTCCCCCGCCCCGTCGTCCCTCCCCCCCCGTTGCCCTTGCCCTTCTTTATGGGCTTCCTACGCTTTATTACTTTGTTTTTTCTTCTTCTTCTTCTTCTTCTTCTTCTTCTTCTTCCGCTCACCCTTGCTCTATTACGAATACAGTGTTCGGCATTTAACGAAGCAGGCGAGAAAGAGAAGAAAAGAGAGCGATTCGACGCTCCTTACATTTAATTAATAAAATATATTGATACATTGTAATTTAATAATGTGGTGATATACGTTACTGTAGAATTGAGCAATTATAACGCAAGCAAAGCAGCCCATCCCAGTTGAATTAGCTTCACTTTAACAGTGTTGAGCTCTTTAATGTTGAAAAAGAGAAGTGGCTGCGGCAAGATTTTATTTATGGTGCCGGTTAAGGGTATTTACAAAAGATTTGTATCTAGTGGATTTTACCCAGTGGATGGTCTAGATTTTTCAGTAGCTAAATGCCTACCGGGACAGCAAAGGGCATATTGTTAGTCACGTTTGTTTAAGGCCTTCCAACTATTTGAAAAATAGTCCAAAGATTTTTACAAATTCTATATTCCCGCTCTCTCTCTCTCTCTCTCTCTCTCTCTCTCTCTCTCATGCTGTGTGTCTGTGCTTGTGTACATTTTTACAAAGTCGTTCCCTTAAAGCTCTTGGATAATTCGTGCTTGTCATTGTTAATCCGAATGTACTTTTATTCTTCTTCTTCTTCTTCTTCTTCTTCACTTACCTCTTCTTTTACATTGCTGCTTTATCACGACTGAATATCTGAAATAATATGTAATTTATAACGTAATTGTTAAGATAATATAGACCAATGTAGACATGAAAGGATATTTAATTTAATGTATTTAATACAACGCTGCTGTTTATTTCTATCACAAAGATACGATGCCATTTTAACCTTTTGTTTAATTCATAACATAATTATTAAGATAATATAACCAATATGTGTGCGTGTGTGAGTGTCTGTGTGCGCGAAAGAATAATTGGTTTTTAATATAATACTGCTATTAATTTCTATTACAAAAATATCATGTTATTATTTTTTACTATTTCACATGAAACGGTCTTGTATTTTCACATATGTTCTCTAGTTGGCTCTTGTGCACCTGCGTGTTCTTCATGCCTTGTCACAATAAAATATGAATTTCGCCACATCAGGTAGATAGAGCACGTGCCAAAATCATATACTAACATTTTATACGCCGTAGCTTTATAATTATCTGTAACTTAAACAATCCTTTAAATAGAAAGCTAAGTCTTAGTCTTAGTCTTAGTTTTAGTTTTAGTTTTAGTTTTCTATTCTATTCCTATTGTATTATTAATTATTCTTTATATAAAATTAGATTTAAATTTTTCAACTGCAATCGATTCAATTTTACATTTCACTCATTTTATAGGTTTCGATTTTCAGAATTTGTTTCTGCACGACCCACATTACCCTATTGTTGCCCTAAATTTTTCGACAGATCGCTTTTAAATTCCATGCTTCTTATTCTTCTTCTTCTTCTTCTTCTTCTTCCTCTTCCTCTTCTTCTTTTTAATTATATGAATTTTCGTAAATCCCATAAAATATTTTATAATTTTTTCAATTATTTCTGTCCGCTAGCTAAATCAATGTTAAGCATGCATTTTAAGCATTTGCTCTATGATAATAAATACTTCTAGTATAGTTAATAGTTAAAATAACAATTATTTATTACAAAAGTCCGATTTACGTAATGCTTTGTTTTATCTGACTTTTATATAATATTTATGATAAAATAGTAGGCATAATTTGAATGTAAAATTGTTATTTGGCTTTATAAAAGAGTCGCGACAATACCCAATTGTACGAAAATATTTTTATAGTTAAATTATTAATTATATTAAGCTGACACTTTGGACTATAAAAATAATTTAACTGCTTAGTAATTAATGAATTAATAACTAAAAGTAATTAACTACTGCGAGAGTAGGCATATCTGTGTTCAGTTAGAAATGAAAGCTCGAATAAAAACGCAAGTGATGTTACATTTTAAAATAACGATTGTTATTTTCATAGTGAGAGAGAGTGAGAGAGAGAGAGAGAGAGAGAGACTGATTTCAATTAATACAAGGCATTTGGAACAATATCGTTACAATTATTTATTGTTGCAGGCGAAACGTAATATTAATAAAGCCGGGACCCGTATGTCATTGCGACACTGAGCAACACTTTTTCCTGCCATTCAGCTTCGACATTTCCTTGGATATACTTTATCCCCCCCCCACCCCTTCAATCACTGTCCCATCAGCCTTCAACGAGTAACCCTTATACGACATCGTCGCGTTGCCATTCTTTTTTTCTTTTCTTTTCTTTTCTTTTTTTTTTTATTATTATTTTCGAAGGCCCCGAGTTTATTATTTCTGCGCTCATTTTCTATGAAAATTGTCAAGTGAGTTCTATTTCCTGGTGGAGCCGCGTTGCCCATATGTTCCCGCTCTTCACGCGGCGACGCCCGTTCTCGGTACTAATTTCAGGGCGCAGCAGATGAGTCAATCGTTCAGGCTAATGCAAAAGCTTAACACGTGTCGAAAAATTAATATATTATCTATTTATTACCGCGGTCCCATGGATTTGCGTATGTGCCGGGAGCGGGGATGGGGGTAGGGGGAGAGCTCATAACGCTCCCGTTAAGTTTCTTCCGTTATAATGTCAATGGGATTACCCGGGGCACTCGTATCGTACGTATTTCGTTGAATGTATTCCCCGCGTAATATTTTTTTTTTTTTTAAACAGAATTAGCTTAATTGCGATCGTTAGGGGACGATGCCAGTTAAGAGGCATCGTACTTTCTTCGGATGCTTTCGAATTACGCCTGGCAGTTCCAACTGGCAAATCACATTTTAAATGAAAATGGGTAGGGGGGACCTTGGCACTAATTGGTAATTTAATTGGATTTTGTGGTTATAATATTATAATAATACATTAAATCCAAGTTTAGTCAAAAAAAACATACCCACTCTTGGTAAATTTCTAAAGTAAATTAATCAATTAAATTAAAGCTATTGTTTAATATATCGAATGATCCGTAAGTCCATGGCCCCGAAGAGTTCTATAGTCTGAAGTCTAGTCGCTTCGTTTCATACGTTTTCACGTAGGAATTATAGGAAAAAAAATAGATGCTCCACGGAATTTCACGGACAAACGAATGATAAATGTAAACGAGACAAAGTAAACGTAGGAAAAAACATCCTCGTCCTACTTTTCCGTAATACAATTCTAGTATATTGGATTAACGGCACTTCACGGCGAGTCGTATAAAATTTACTTCCCACGAAACATTCAAATGAACAATTAATCGCAGTTGCGATGCACGTAATGTGCATGCAGGCATTATAAGAACATTCTGACGGGGAATAGCAGCCAAGGGAATCGTGCTACGTTTCTTCTTATTACAATGGAAATGGTCGAGGAAGCCGAGCCGTCCGTAGCTCAAGCGTTGCTCGTAGCTTTTCGTGATTCAAGCCCAATAACCCCAATCCAATAACCTCGCGAGCAATCTATCCGTACAAATAGCATCATTTAACAATTACGATTCGCTCTCTCATTACGGCCATCGCCAATCGTTATTGTTATCATCGCCAATCGTCTTGGTTGCCCTTCTTATCCCTATCGATTGCCGTTATCATTTATTTAATGTTGGGGCAGTGATGGATGGCACGGTGGCCAAAGCGAAAAGGGAGAGCTAATATAAATGGAATTTTAAAGGGATAAATGAGCGCGACGGCAGGTCATCCGTTTTATTCGTGAAATTTTTAATAACGGCCCGGCCGCGTGGATGCTAGAAAATGGACGGACGGAGCTCGAGATTATTAGAAATGGAGCGGAGTCGCTCGTTTGCCCGCGTGGTCAAGTTTATTCCCGGCCTTAGAATTTCGAGAGGCACGCGGAAGCGAGCGCCAGCCGGATCTCGCTGAAATCTCGAAATGTATTCATAAGTGGCCGGAGACGAGTCGCACATGTCGTCTCGTGTCGACCGCCCCCCTTCCCCCTCCCTCCCGCGCACTCGCTCGTCTGCTTGTACGTACGCGCGCGCGCAACTTCTCTCTCTCTCTCTCCCTCTCTCTCTCGTCGTCGTCGTCGTCGTCGTCGTGCACCACCAGTACCAGTACCGCCTCCGCCTCCGCCAGCACAGCCGTCGTAACCAGTTCAGAGTTTACGAGTCCCCCCCCCCCGGTCCGCACCTACTACCGCGATTCGCTACGTTTTTATAAAGAGTCTGAGATCCGAGCCTCCGCTTCGGTCCCTTCTTCCCGTTAAGTACGGCATTTCGTCGGCGACCTCTTTGGCTTGTCTCCCTTTCCGCCCCCGCCCCCCTAGCCATTGCCTCTAGTTTTGGTATCCCATTACAGTGACCCGAGAATACTTTTACCATTTACCTGTTTTATATTTACATTCGCTTTTATTAAAAATAACTTTTGGGGTACTCAATTTATGAATATTTGCCCACCCCCCTCCCCTCCCGCTGCTTTTTCTTTTAACCCCCCCGCGTAACCTACTTTTATTAAGCCACTCGAAAGAATTTCTCTCTCGAGAAGTTAATGCAAAATTCTTTTTTTACGTACCGAATATTGCATTGCGTATTTTTTTAAATTATCCCTTTTTAACGGGAGTAATTTGTTTATCAATGAAAATTGTCTGCCCAAGTCAATTGTTTTGGAATTTGAAAAGGCGCAGTATGAAAGAGGCTGTGGGGAATGATGCAAAATTGATACGAAACGTGGGAATTGGCTGGGCGCTGGGGCTGAGAAATTTTGAGATATTAAGACGGGACTGCGGCCCAAGACGAAACGAACATTTCCTATTTTCCATTATATACAAATAATATTTAAACTGATTCGCCGCCAACCGGATTCGTCTACGGCGTATGATTAAAATAAGCAGTGATTGAACGATTAAATGTAATTGCACGTAAATCGTTCCTTCCAAAAACAAAACCTGGGATTTTTTTTATAAAATTAGAAGGGCTGCCGGTTATTGGGGTTATTGCGATATTTACAAGGGAGACGAACGTGTTAAGGAAGGGATAAATGGGCTTTATGCTTGTAATCGCGAGATGAGCGGAGCAGGAAGGATAGAAAAGAGAGTGCTGCTGGCTGGCAGATTGCTGGGAGAGACAGTGGCGGTCGGTCTCTCTCTCTCTCTCTCTCTCTCTCCCTTTACCGACACGCATGCGCCCACCGACGCTTCCATATAGGCATAGTGCGCGAGAAAGAGAGGGTCGGAAGTCTGGTATTCCCGGGGCGGGTTACGTCCTCCTACAACTTCGACCCGTGCAGTGTCGACGTGCTCGCGAAACAAAGGAATAAGAAGGGAATCAAAAAATATCAAACTGGCCTCTTCGTTTCCTTTACCGGAATGCGAATTCATGTAACTCTCTCTGCTCTCTCTCTCTCTCTCTCTCTCTCTCTCTCTCTCTATCTATCTATCTACCTATTTCTCTTGCGCGCGCGCGCGCACACACACACACACTCCCACACACACCTCCCACCTTTCTTCATCCTATTCTTATTGCTAGTGCTGCTCGCTGCCTTCGAGACTCTATTCCGTTATCGGCCAATATGTATATATATATATGTAGATTCTCGCGACTTACCGAGTTGAGACGTAATGCCAAGCTTTGATAGCGTAATAAATTATCTCGAAGCTATCCCGATTTTTTTTTTGTGTTATCTCGTAAAAACATTGTAATTACGCTTTTTCAGCATTTTAATATTACTCCTCGTGTCTTTTCCATTTCGACGACTTCTTTAATTTCAATGGAGATGAAATCCGTTAATTATCCATTGCTATTTATCCATAATCGTCTACTCAACGCTCGCCGCTGACTTACGGTAATAACCACATTCAATTAATGTAAAATTTCAATATTATTACATAGTCAAGGTAGAATTTCGCATTTATATTTCTAGATTACTATGAGCATTCGAACGCGCATATGAACTAGTTCAGCAATATTTTTTGAGCAGAGGGAATTTTTATTCTAAAGGTCTTGACGTGACGTACCTATGCTTTTCTTCTTTAATGAAGAATCATCGACATTATGAGGATTTTCTATTACAAAAAAAAAGAAGAAAAAATCATTTACCTTTTATATAAGAAGAAGAATTTCTTATTATTTATAAATAAGAACTGCTTTAAAAAAGATTGGGAGGGGTGGGGTGGAGGGGAATATCTAGCCAATTAAGTCTGCTGTCAATATTAATGCCATTCGAGGGCGGCGAGGAAGTTAAAATCCATTATTACTCTATCTGTAATTAAGTTTTCTAAATGACCAAGTTCCAAAGTAATATTAAAATTTTGCGATTAAATTTACTTTCAAACATAATAAAGTTATTTCATTCTTATCCGCCTGCGTGCGTATCAGAAACTTTCAAATTAATTGTAAATAACTCGTGCCTTACGCGTACACACACGCGCATACTCGTATAGGGGGGCGCGCGCGCGCGTGCAGCTCTATATAAATACCATGTGTGCCGGGTGTCGGCGTATGCGCGAGAAACGCCATTTTTCACGAATAACAAAAAACCTTTATTACAAGTGAGGTATCTATCGCTTTAGTCCTCGCGAAAAAATCTGTGACCAAGAGGAAATGAAAGAAAGCAGATAAACCTCTCGAGCTTGTATTTGCATTTTAATATATTTGGACATAACAATTTGCGCGACTAATCGCTCGCGATAGATAGAGATAGAGCAGCCATACTTTTATAAAAAAAAATTCGCATCTAGAATATACCGAAACTTCTCAGTGTTGACGGTCATTTTTTTTTTTTTTTTCATCTAGGAGTAACGAAAAAATTATAATTAAAACACTAGACCTTCGGTCATTCAATCATTAATGTTCTGTTTATTGAATTTTTATCCTTAAACTGAGCTGATATGTCATAATTACATAATTATAGACTTTCGGATAGAATTGACTATCATTTTCTAGAATTTATCCATAATGATGTATCCATAATGATATATAATACGTATATAATAATAGAAAAATGTGATGAAAAATATCCATTCGTATCTTAGCAATATCGTTCAAAAAAGCCATTGAAATATCAATGTCTTTGTTTATTTATTTATTTATTTATTTATTATCGAAAGCTTGTAGGACAATGAATTATGAAAGAGGAACGAGTGCCAAGGATTTTCTGCTTGGCTTATAAGATTTATAAAGCTTTATATATATATATATATATATATATAATTGTTAGGTATCCTTAGTATGGAGCTGCAA
This sequence comes from Ceratosolen fusciceps, assembly GCA_018883505.1. Lineage (NCBI taxonomy): Eukaryota > Metazoa > Arthropoda > Insecta > Hymenoptera > Agaonidae > Ceratosolen > Ceratosolen fusciceps. The sequence continues at coordinate 109,835 of RCIC01000039.1, read as the reverse complement.
AATTCTTTGTGCCAACGTACCTAACTGCTTTTGTGTACGTTACTTAAATGCACAAACGTCTTTCTTATGACATTTACAAAGGCCATAATTGAGGCGTATTCAGCGCGAGTACGTGAGTGTACGTACACTGCACATTTCGCGTAGCTTTTTAAGCTCACAATTAGTTGCAATTTTGACCTGAATAAATTGACGTAGAAAAATTTCTTTTAGAATTTACGGCAAAGATTTTAATATTAAGATTGCGTGGCCCCCTTGTCCTCGGCCGTACGTTCTCCAACAAATTTTCAAAACAAATTGGGATTTGGGTGAAAAAAAAAAAAAAAATTCTTTTACACCCATAAAGTTATTTATGCAAATTCGCCCTTATTCGTAAAAAAAAAAAAAAAAAAAAAATATATAAGCCGAGCAATGATGTAGACGAAGCAATTACGTAGGCTAAAGTATTATTGTAAGTTATTTCTTAGGTTTTTTTTGTGAGTTTTATATAGTGCACTAAAGCTAGAAGCTGAAATTCTGAAGTTCTGAATTACAAGGGAAGACAAAAATATTTTAAAAAAACATCCGAGACCCTTGCTTGGATAATATATACTTATGCACTTAAAATAATATACTTTAGACGTAATAATACATTAAGGAAGCAATAGGTACCTCGATTTTTCGATTTTAATACCAAATAATAGGATTGTTAATGATACATAATAAACGAAATCCTTTGGGGACTCGTAAATATAATTTTCCGTTCAAATACGAAAATCCAAGGCAATCCAATGACCTCTGCTTCTTCTCAACGTTCTCGTCAAATTATATTGCCAATAATAAAACCCGTAACCTGATAAGCGGCGCAAACAAATATATAATTATCCAGAATGTAATTAATATAGTCCCTTTTAGCGGACTATAATTTTTTCGAGAAAAAATTTCGTTATTGGGGTTATTGAAGGAAAATGAGGAGGAGGAAATGAGTGCAGCGAAGCGCGAACCCATGGTGTTGTTTCGCCTTTTATTTTCTAACTCGTAATGCATTCCTGCCCCACCTCCTTCTCTCCCATTTCTCTCTCACGCACACACGCACACACGCACACGCGCGCACTCCTCTGCTTAAGACATGCTCGAAAGATTCGGCGGAGCGAGTGAGTTTTCGTTCTCGAAGCTGGACGGCGTGCCAACCATATCCGTTAAAATCCACGCTTACCCTATTCTACTTTGCCTGAATTTTCTGCTTTCATGCATCGAGACACCCTTTACTACCTATTTACTGTCATATTTTCGAGCGAGAAACCGGATCGCATGAATTTCACTCGATAGGACGGCTACGTTATCGCCGTTATTTAAGGGGCTCTTTACGAAGCTGCATCGACTCGGCAGCGAGCGCAAGTGCCGCGCGACTTTCCGAGGTAATGGCCCGGAATTCGGACCGGGGTTTCCCGGCTTTCCCGAGCTTTGTATATTGACGCGCGAGAGACCCTCTTTACCCCCCCGCCCCCCCAAGAATTATTCGGCGATTTACGAGCGCGTGTTGAAATGACTATTAGCCTGCGCTAATTCTCAAATCTTTATCCCATTGATTTCTATATAAATCAGCAGAGTTTGTAAAAATCTGCTGGATAACCCCAATAACCCCAATAACCCCAATAACCTTTAAAAAAAAAAAAAAACATAGCACACTCGTGTCTTATTATAATTTCTCGTGCGATAAATTCGTCTATAGCGATGCGAAGACTTATAAATAATTCTTATCGGCTAATATATATTTTTTTAATACTGAAACTCCCTTAGGATTTATCGAGTGTCCGAAGCCGATTTTAAATGACGATCTGTACCACGGTAGACATTTATTAAGCCTATTTAAGCCCGAAATTAATTACTTTTTTTTCTTCTTTTTTTTTTTAATTTATTAATTCAATGATTAGTAACGTACGTATGGTATTTATTAGTCTCGCGCCGAAAGCTTTTACGACTCAAACGCAGCATTTCTAATACGAAATATACCGTCATCTTTTCTAGAGATAAAGATAGAGTGTGTAATCTTTATGGAGTATAGCGGATAATTATCTTTAATAAAATATTACATTTGCTTTAGACTGTCATGCATTTGTCATGGCAATGCAACGAGTATACATATATATATATATAAATATATACACGTGTAATTTAAGAAACTGATATAATCGAATAGGTAAATTTAAAAATCCGTGCATTTGTGTATCTAGTTCGACTATTTGAATAAGAAGAAATCGTAATACATGGAATGGAACACATGCAACTGTGTTCCAACGCATTGAGCTCGAATCTGCATAGAATAATGAGGGTTGTGTAGCCAGGGGGCATTATTGCGCATATAATGGCGGCGTTGAATACCAACAAAAATGACCAGGCCGTCGTCATCTGTACGAGTTGATTGTCCGTCTGATTATCCGAGTAATGCTTTGGATATTAGAGCCTTCCTACCCCCCGCCCCACTCCCCGACCCCCCTACCGCTTCGCCACGAGTACACAAGAATGATTCACTTAAAAATGTACTCTAGACTATTAAGCCGCATAGAGAGGCGCATTATAGCCTTTGTCCTTGAGATGCCCTGGGTTCCCTGGGTAATAACGTATAATCCTAGTTTTCGGAAATCGAAGCTTCCGTAGAAATAGCCCCGTAGGTCAAAGGCGCCTTGATATTCCATACTTTGGAAAATTGCCGTCGATTTTCTATTCTTTGACTTTCCTTTATTATTTTTAAAGGATATATAAGTAATGTAATGCAATTGCACTACTCCGATACTCTACAATTGTCTACTCCGATACACTGCTTATGTAATCATGGGAATAAAATAAATATATGAAGAAAATTTTATGGAAAATAAGGCGTTTAAGCGTTCATTTTCCAATTATTACTCAGACGTTGGTATCGATTTTTTTTTTTAATGAACTTTTTTTAATTTTTAGGTCATTGTAAAGTTCGAGCTTAATGTAAGAACATTCGTTTAGAACTGTTCAGCCAGCTTTCGTTTAAATTTACCTGAGATCCTTTTACAATTACTTGAACGTTATTTAATTGGATAAAGATACGCCGCAGGAAGGGATTAAATTCTTTGAAAGTCAGCCAATGAAGCAAAAAATACAATGTTTTTTTTTTTTTTTTTTTTTTTTTTTTGAAAACGACGTTGCACGATGTTGCAAACAAACAAATAAATAAATTATAATCGTTTGAGAGGAATTTGTAATTTCATTTTATTGTTCCAGGTGAGTTTCAGTCGTAATTTTGGCTCACTGGTCCCGGCCAGCGGGCTCGGGGTTATTGGTAAGTAGGCAGTTTTGCAATTAACACGAAATAAGTGCCGATATCAAAATTCCGAGGATTCCTTTCCCGTTTTTCGGCAAGCCTTCCTTCGAATTATATAATATCGTATAGTACTTCTGTCTGTCGTCCCGAAAAGTACCAGCCCCCTTCTAATTCTTATCCTTATCCACGAATATCTTGTTGGCGTTGGTCAACAAGTCGCAAATCCAATGGTTTATTAAAAATCTGCATCTTCTCGTCATCTGCACGCGATAGCTTTTCGACAGAACATTGAATATTCAATATTGTACGTTTTTTTTTTTAAAAATTTTAATTCGATTGATTTCTGTTCGTCCATTAGATGAGCCCCGTGTTAAATTTGGGACGAATGATCGACCGGGCGTGAAATTGAAGCGAAAGGGTCCGCTCGGCGCGAAACTATTGGCAAAGAGCCGCGACAAATGCCTCGTCGCGTATCTTTTTCAAATATATCCCCACGAACTTGAGAACAAGTCCGCATAATTTTACACGAGCTGACGGAACTCGTGTTGTTTCGTCGTAAGATCACAAGGCCGCGCATACGTAGCGCGCTTGCGTTGCCCGATCGTTACGTTACGTCGATTGGATCTTCTATTGCTAGACCGAAGCTTGTGGCAATTGCCGTCGAAGGACGGGCCGGGGGGAAGGACGAGGACTATCGCGAGGAAAATCCAGGGTATTTACCCGACGTATGATTTACGAGAGACGGCACGGCATTTAACCGGCTTAATCCATCGCAGCGGGATCCGCGTCCGTGCCTCCTGTCCTTCTCCTTCCATCAAATCACGGCGCTCTCTTTCATACTTCACATATGCGCACGTACGCCTTTTAATTCCTTCCTCAAGCTCGCTCTTCTATACGGACATTATTAGCCGCGTTGGTCGCGGGTCAGTTCAAAGGTCAGCTCAGCTCAGCAAGAGATAGGACACCGGTCGAACTTTCCCGAAAACCCGCGCACCTTTTACTGATAAATCAAGCCAATTTTCCAATTTTATCCCAATTGGCCTGCATCGGCGATTCGTCATTATATACCATTATAACTTCATAAATGTTGTAATGTTGACGCAGGCGCTAGAGCGCTCAACGGCACCTCAATGCGCGCTCTTCTTTCTTTCTGAGATTCACGTCCTTTTATCTGTATCCCATTACCGTCTCCTCCAGCACTGCACATTACCTGTGCAACAATATCGCATAACATACACCGTATTACAAAACTGTCATTAAGCACTTTCAATAAATTGTGCAGCTCGTTGAATAATAATACCGGGAATCATGTCATTTGTATGAATTATAATCTCCATGTCATGCTTGTATTTATAGAATTCATGTTTCGCTATAGACATCTTTACTTTTTTTTTTATAACTACTTGGCACTTTCTATAGGAGCGCGTGTCATGTTTTTTACCAGCACATTACCAGCACCTTGCTTAATTAATAATATTCTTCTCCCGTCTCCACAACTACATCTTAAAAGAAATTATCCGCAACTTTTTTTTATATGTTATTCCTTTGCAATGTTACGCATTGCGCGAAAATTTAAATTCCTTATTCTATTAAAGAAACTCTGAATAAAGAAATTCTCATCATCGTCATCATTGTTGTTGTCGTCGTTGTTGTTGTTGTTATCGTTGTCGTCGTCGTTATGAATATTATTACTACAGTTTTATGACATATGAGACGCTCAAACAAAACTTTTGCTTAGGAGGAATAAAATTAATAAACAAGTAGAGTATAGTTGTTGAATTATAAATTCCCGAGTGATCGTCATCCGAAGCGATTTATATTCAATTAATCATGATGCTATTGTCTAAGGTAGGTAGGTAGGTAGGATATTATTTTTTTTTTATTTTTTTTTTAAATTTAACGTAGCCGAGAATCTCGAGTGCGAACAAAGTACACGGTGATACGTGCTAGTACGGTCCCAACAACAACATCGCGTAAGAACATATGAGAGTAAAAAAAAAAAAATAAAATCTCTTTGTATTGGAGAAGACGTGTGATTTCGTGCTTGACGAGGCAGCGTCAAATGACTCGAGGAACGCGAAAGCGAGGTACGGACAAAGTCTAAAAATAGCCAGGCTGCGCATGTGAAGGACTAGGCGTGATAACGTACCACGCAGAGAATTAACGAATCCGAGGAAATGATAAAGAAACGGGGAAGGACCTTAATATCTCCTAAAAATGAGCCGGCGGCCTCTCTTTCGTTTCGTTTCGTTTCTCCTCTTTATCCTGTAGCGCGAGTACCTGAGACGAACGGTACGTGCCAAGCAGGCAAGGGCCCGAAGGCCACGGAACCAGCCGGCCGAACAGCTGTCGGGCCAGCCGGGGGAGCCGGGGAGTAGGGATAAATCCACCGTCTGTGTCTTTACCGTAGAAGCGAGCTTGGCTGTGTTGGCGGCAGGGCAGGTACGTGGATCTGCGGCTGCCGCTGACATTCTCGCGGTACCCGCCGCAACGTCCACCGGAATCCTGCGACTCTTTAGTCGCGATGCCGGCGCCCGAGGACCAAGTAGTCGACGCGAGTTATTGGTTTCCCAGAGCATCCCGCTCTCCTTAGTGCGAGGAAGTGCAAAGTTTCCGTCTTATCCACGACGTTGGCAGACGTGTGCGCGTGTGCGCGTGTGTGCGCGCGTGTGAGTGTTTGTGAGGGTGTGCGCGCGTGTGAGGGTGTGCGTGCACGAACGCGTGTGCTAATCTCCAAAGGACGAGTAGATCGCATCTTGCGGCACCTTGACGCCGTTGGGCTCTCTCTCTCTCTCTCTCTCTCTCTGTTCTCGCGCCTGAAATCCGAGAAGGCGGGAAGACCAAGCAGGTGAATCCATAATTTTCTCTGCGTTCGTTCGAAATCGCCTGTTTAGTTTAGCAGTTGGCGGTATCGCTCTAGCTAGGCACACCAACTCGTGCGTCCGTTCCCCAATAACCTGTGCGCTCGAAGCCGCTGTTAACGCGACAAGGACGGCGAGCTCGGATTACTTCTTGAATTTCACGAGAGCAACGAGTAAACAACGCTGTCCTCGTGTCCCCGGTTGACTCGGGCGCTACGTAAGGATAATCTCGGGATTAAAGGGAAAAGGGAACGTAGGCGCGTAGCCTCTGACGAACCGGCCCACCAGGGAGTGCTGGTGCTCCAGGTGATTGAGAGCCAAACTAGAGACACTCCTCTTAATTGAAATGGCACGGGTCGTCACGCTTGAAACAAACGCGACTCGTCGGTCCAGGCCGAGCCTTTCCGATTACCCCGCACGCACACGTGTACACCGGAGCCCCATCGGTATATTCGGCTTGAATAATAAAGGCACCGTCTCTCCGGCTCTCGATAGCATCTGCTCGAGCTTCGGGTCGAAGGAGCGGACACTGACACTCGTCCCGCCAGAGAAAAAGTGGAGCGTCTCGTCAAAAAAAAAAAAAAAAAAATACCCGTAGTAGTTGCGGATATGCCCCAATAACCCCACGATAAACAAAGCCATTGGCTCCTGGGAAGCTGCTGGGAAGCTCCGAGAGGCTCCGAGGCCTAGCTCTACCCGCCATCCCTCCTCCTCCTCCTCCTCCTCCTCCTCTCACTATTATTATTCATGGAAATATTTACAGCTGGCATCCACTCCTCTCCCGATTATCCTTGCAAATATCCCGATACTGCGTCTTTATCTCGAGCTTTATTGTATTTGGCGTTGCCGTTTTTGCGCATAGCCTCCCGTTCTCGTGAATGCAGCATTCGAGTTCTTTATGGAAATATGGTCGATATCGTTATCCCCTTCCTTTCCGGTCCCGTTGACTGCGACTTAACTTGCACGCGGTACGCAATAGGGGATGATCGCGACAACAATCGAGCCATACTTACAACGTCATTATGGAACGAGAAACTCATATTAATCCTCCTTTAGTCTCAATTCCGTGACTCCTCTTCAATTTTCACGCCTTTCTCCCTTCCCTTCAACATCTCCAAATACTTGAAGTATATACGTATACATATACATATATATATATATATATATATATATTTAAAAAAACGGTAGGTAGTCTGTCTTTATCATTTCATTTCATTTCATTTTTTTTTTTTTTTTTTTTTTTTTTTATTAGTTTAGTAAAAATGGGAAACACGTAATATTCTACTTGTTCGCCGCCCCTTTTCCACAACTATATTTATTATTTACTCGCGATACAACGTTTGGGTGGGTACGTGATGTTGATACAACGCTTTTGCCGCATTGTTATCGAACTCCAGCCTCGATCTTCGAAGTCGTAATGTTACCATATGACGTATGGCTATGCTAAGCTAATCGAGCATTCGGATGCGCTAAAGTTTCTTTTCCACCGAATTTTTCATTTGCTAGTCGATAAGATAAAATGAATAATGGAAACATTGAAAGCTAAACGTGCCCAGCCACCTTGTGTATTTGTAATACCATTAGACTGAATCGTTCTTCATTAGACCATCATCGTATATTCCTGATAGGATAGCTGGATCCGCAACTACGGTCAAACATCATTGGATGATATAATGGTTCGTTTGGAATAGAAGCGCTTACTACACGCGGAGCGGTCCAAATAAACTCGGGATTTCGGAATTCCATTCGAATAATGACTTTCTGTGCAGGGCTTTGGTCGAACAGAAAGAGACGGGGGGGGCGGGCGGCGGGAGAGAGAAAGGGTATCGAGCGTATCAAAAGAGCTCTCATTATCATTGTAACGACGTCCTTATCCTTATCCCCACCCCTCCCCCACCCATGCGACCAGCGTCAGCGCCAGCGCCCGCGCCCGCGCCCGCGCCGTGTGTCATCCTCCGGATCCTTTGCTACAGTGTCGCTCGCATATCCGCGTATTATATAGGCTGTACGGGTGCGTGCATGTGTTGGGCGGTGTCTTGCGCAACGATCGAACGCATGGACCCCAGGCTATTACTTACTCCGCGCACGGCCCATTAATATTTATGAGAATTCGCCCCCCCCCCCCCCCGCCCCCCATTCATCGATATATTCGGGCCCGCCTCGTTTCTGCACATGCGCCTCATCGAGCGAGCACACGATCGGCTTGCCAATGAGATTCGCAAAGGTTTTAACTATGCCACGATGCCATGGCGCCGTCATGATTCTTTATATACGAGCTATAGCGGACTCCTGCAAGGCCACGACCTTTTCTATCTTATTATAGAGAAAATTAGGTATTCCGTTTGGAATGGCCGACACGCGGAATGAGAATGAGACTATCGGTCGCGGATTTTCCGTCCCTCGTGATCCCGTTCAACTTACGCATTCATTCCCTCTCCCTCAACCCCTCCCTCAACTCCCCCCATTCATCTGACTGTTCCTACTGGCAGTTTCCCTTTGATCCAGGATCCCGCTCAATCTATCTATCCCACTTAAAGTGGGGGCATTTTTAAGGTTTACTCTTTGTAAAACCAGTTTCTGAAATTTATAATAACCTTGGTATAGGAACCGTCGCCCGTTTCAAAATTCAATAAAAAACGGAAGACGCAATGAGGATTTTAATTATTAAGTGCTTGAACCGACATTGTGAAAATGCCAATGTGAATACAAATATCAAGGTGGCCCGAAAAATTCGCCCGTCCGCGTTATAAATTATCCTTAATTTATAACGCGTAATACCGAACATTTATTCTTGGCTACTCGTAACATTCTAATTTTTACATTGAATTTTCGGACCTGCGCATTGAACCTTTGTATGCCAGCACCATCATCATCATCATCGGGAATCGACGGATATGACGACAATAAAGGAATTTTAAATTAGATTAAATTGCAAATTAGATAACGAACGGGATTGCATTTTAATCGATTCATCCTTGTGCCCGATAGTTAATTTTTATAAATACACAATAACCTTAATATTAATAAGCTAAATATAATAATATGTGATTAAAGACAATAAAACACGGTCTGAGACGGTATTGTTAAATTATTAAAACTCGATCAAAGCTTGCAACTCCGAAAGTTTTTAATTAAACGGTGCCTACGTATACAATAGGCCTATTTACAAATAGTCACTTGAATAATCTTGAATCCAATAAATAAATATAACCATAAAAGCTCAAATGCATTCAATAATGAAATAAAAAACGAGCCGAAACTTTAAACGTTCATTATAAAGTTCTTCTTTATTGGAAAGGACATTACATTACGTTTCATTGTTTCGTGAAAGCATCGTTTCTTATGAATCCCAATGATTAATGAGCATTAAAAATTGTACAACAATGTCAAATAACCATTGAAATATGTGGTCGTATGGAAAAGATTCTTCATAGCTGTCCGAACATACAGTATTTCCATAACAATTTACCTATTTATAATACCTTCCAATTCGCTCGGTTAATACTTGAATTTTATAACGATTCCTAACGAGTTTCTTTTTAGTTGGGCCCGTGTATTTTCGCTAGTCGAGCAGTAGCCGATTTCCTCTCGATCGCCGATACATTAAGGATCGTCGTATACTCGCTTAAATCATTGCACGCCTCATTGGGAAATTTTCCACGGAAGTGCCGAAGTACAGCATCCGTTACACGTATGTTCCTATTGATAGGATTGATAAAACTTTTCGAAGCTCGAGTCAATTTAATAATATTAAGATATTAAGTAATAATTAAGTCAAGGGACACGATCGGCAGTACGTCGACGTATTCTTTGGATGTTGTTTCGAGCCAATGATCAAGGGCATCGTATCGACAATACGGGGAGCTCTAATAGCATATAATGTTGGTGACGATTGGCCAGAGAGACCTTAAATGTCTGCAGGGTCTCGACTCGTCCTTTGCGTTCGCTGCCTGCTTTCAAGCTCTGCCGCGCTTTCACGAGTCTTGGCCCGTTCAAAAATTTCCTGCTTCCAGGACGCCAATAATCTAATGAAGCGACGCACTAGTGAAATCTATACGTCATCCTCGCTCCGTGGCGATATTACCGTTCGTTCCCTTTGGCTGCGGCAGCAAGTAACTTTGCAAGGGCAATCTTTGGGTCGTCTTTGCATTACATTCATATTGAATCGTAATCTGGACTGATTTTGGACACAGTTTTGATTCTCTTAGCTGGCCTCAAACAATCCGATTTACTGTTGAGTAGCGTTAACCTAGTCCTACCGTTGGCGTTATTATTTCGCTACGAGCCACCGAATATTTTTTTTATAAATCATTATACATATATATGTATATATATATGTATATATTATCATAAGCTTAGAAATAAAAATTTATAATAAATTGATAGAAATATTGCATTATGACAAATGGCAAGTATTTTACGCATATCGGCAATAAATAAACATTAAGAGTGGAAAATTGTTATTTCTTTATAACGTCACAGTGATAGTTAATGAAAATTTTTATAGGAAATAGGAAAAAAATTGTTCGATAAGTGCTATTGATGTCTGAGAGCTGCACGACTGGGGGGGGGGGGACTGAAGTAAATTTCGATAAACAAGCCGGTATCGATTATACGTAGGAACTCATAGTATTAAATGCAAGTGTCAACTCAAGAATTTATAAAAGAAGGCATAGAGGGAGAGAGAGAGGGAGAGAGAACGAGTGAAATACGTGGATTGCCGCTAATTCAAAAGTAACGAGGCTATTCTATTCTATTCTATTCTCCCCGTCTTACGACTCTTGCGATTTCTTTGCCCGCGACACATATTTTCTATAGAAGGCGTTCAACGTACTTTAATTGTCGAACGAGGCTTTTTTACGGGCCATTTACGGTCTCTCGGATTAATTCGCCTTTTCTCTCTCTCTCTCTCTCTCTCTCTCTCTCTCTCTCTCTGTGTATCTCCCCGCCGGCACTCTCGCCAACCATGAATAAAATAAGGTAGGCTCGTTTCAACTGGAATTAATCAGAGTGCTGTTAAGGTGCGTCGATTGTGTGTTTGGGAGGAGAAGCCCTTGCGAGAGCGGCTGCCAGGTTCGCAAAATTGAGTTCTATGATTATTATTTAACAGCTGTGGCTTTGTAAATATTACAATCACGCCCTAGTTTCAGATGCCTCGCTGCCTTTACATCTCAATCGGACGCAAAAGCCAGCTCTTTTATCGATCGGCGATTTCTTATCTGACGCTCGTTCATCCGAACTGCCGTCCTCTCCCTCCCCCTCCCCCAAACCCCCCATCACGCTCTTTAGTCTATTAAATTTTTCTTCTTCTTCTTCTTCTTCTTTTTTTTAACTGTCGTCGTCCGTTTCTCGTCTATTTCACGTTGTTCGGCTTGACGCAGGCTTAACAAAGCGATATTGCGCGTAGCTTTTTTTTTTTTTTAACTACGATCGTTACTGCTCCTTAAGAGAATTTGTCATTATTTCACCTTAGCTATTGATTATTATGCTTCTCATTTATTGCGCATATCCATTCTTAATTCTTTCGTACTTTTTTTTCTCTATTATAACGCTGCACTGCAACTGGAGTATTTCGTTAATTCCCTAGTTTTGGTTAAGCTTCGATTAACGAGGTACGAGAATAACGACCGGGACCTCACGTTTACGAATACATTAATATAATAATAATAATAAAAAAAAATACATTGGCAGAAATTCTGGCTGAAACTCGGCAGATTTCGGTATTCTGAATACTATATAAAGCAATGTCTAATCAAATGTTGTATTGGCGAAGAAGATCTTAAATTTTGTATTATTTCTTACGATATTTATGTGAGCAAAGAGGGGGAGTAATAACGGCCGTATTGTAAAAGGCCGTGGTGCCGAGGTTCCGGAGCTTTGCCGAAATTGAATTACGAACATTTCTATAGGCGGCATGCACATTAGAGAGTGGAAAAAAGTTAGGGTTACAGTCAGCGGCTTATTCGGTGTAGAGAGTAGCCGCGAAATTGGAACAAGTGTCACTTGCCGCGTTAACGAGGCGATGAACTCACTAGGTGCAGTCATCATTTATAATTATTGCACGATCCTCCGTCCGGCGTTCCGTCCTATATAGGCGAGCCAAGACTAAGTTCCGCGCAGTCGAAACACGTTAACGGAATACCTTTTATTCAGGGATTTCAGACACGCGTTACAGATCAAGAGACTCTTTAAACTGAGCTTTGGGATCGATTATCGATGATCGCTCGGCCTTACAATATCAATTGTGAAAGAGTGAGAGAGAGAGAGAGAGAGAAGGAGGCGGATTATAATAGCAATAATAGAGTCGGTTAGTCTATTGATCTCCACTTAGTTTGTGTTAAAACTCCAATTATTAAGGGACGAAGGGCTCGATGTTCGCCACCCACCCCCCCCCCTCTACCTTCCGACAAAGTGCTATTTCAAATATTATCCCAGACCGTCATAACATCCCCCGCGATACATAATGTATTTCAATTTGCCTCCTTGTACATTGGGGAGGGGCTTTCGGCCCCTTTATTGTCTCGCGTTGGCTTGGCTTTTTCTGCCCTCGCGTGTACTTGCCTCATCCCAGGCATGCCTCGTTCAAGGGCACCCACACATTTTCTCACCTCAAGACCTCCTTCTGGCTTCATTCGACTTTCCCCTCCGGCCTCCCCCTCTACGTCGCCAGTTTGCGCATAAAAAGCTTCGTCTCCCCTATGTCGCCCTTCGAGCTTGTAATTCCCCTGCGGGGAGGTGTTCGGGAGAGGCTGCGGAAGGCTGCTGGGCCCCGGCGCTTGTCGCGAAGCATGCTCGGGCTTATCTAGATAACAGATACCGGATAAGAGGTCGAGTAGATGAATTTGTTCCGTTTGGATCGCTACGACCTCTACTAGCTCGGAACGCATACCAAGCCCATGATGGTTGGTTACGCTGGCCTGAGTTTGCGGCGGGTGCGTGCGTGCGCGCGCGCGCGACCGTCAAGCGCTCCTGCCAATTAATATCGTGTGCTAGTTATCATCGATCGATAAGGTAAATGTCGTTCGTTTGTGCAAGAACCGGCCGCGAGGTGAGGGAATACAGGTCATTTCCCATCGTGCTCGCTGGCTAACAATAATATTGTTAGCGTAAATATTTAATAACGTCAATTTTTTTTTAGCCGTCATCCAGTCCAATGTGGATCCCGTGTATGTGGGCAACCTCACGGCTTACAGTGCATTCGCTCGAAATAATAATAATAATAATAATACAGGATTCCCTGCCTCGGGTGACAATGTCGGAGCTGAATTGTAAATTTCGAAATTGTCCCAATCCAGTGGAACGAGGGCACGTCGAGGGCATTTCGCGTGACGTATTCGTCAAAAAGGGGGGAGGGGGAGGGGGGATGCGTCGTCTCGGCAAAGATGGCAATTTTATGAAAACGACGAATCCATCTTTAATATATTGAGAGACATGCAGGCCAGCAAAGTCAGAGGCAGAGCAAGAAGGAAATTGTATCAGGGGGGGGGGGGGAGGGCGAAGGGCCAGAGTATACGATTCGAAGGGAAAGCCGCATTTCAGTGAAATTGGGGATGGGGGGCAGGGGGAGGTGGAAGTTCGATGCTACTTTGAAATCAATTTACATGCCATATTTTCTTTTTACCGTTACACACACCTAAATCATCATCATTACCACTTACACTACCACTACACTACCACTACCACTACCACTACCACTACTACTAGTAGTACAAATGTATATAATCATTAAATAGTAAAAGGCTTACATTACAATGAAGGATTATATTTCAATTATGTGATTACTAGTTTTGTTTATTCAATAAATAAATTTTTAAAGTGATTGGCAAGAATGAAGTAGAAAAAAATTTATTTTTATTTCTTTTAAATCGTCGACTTAGCAACATCAGATTGACCTCTCAAATTGCATTTAATTAATTAATTTATTAATAATGCAGTGGGACCATTGCGAATAAGAATTGTGTAATTATGCATTACGAGATTACATAAGGATAAGAGAAAATGTTTGATGGACTCGCTTGAGCTAAATTATTAGCTAAATTAGGCAACTGTAGGATCATTCATTGAAATTAACTTTATTTACGATGTTATTTATAATAATATTGAGTAAGATTTTTGGTATCTACGATATTGTTAATCCGTAAGCTGTGTAAGTTTACAAGTAAATGGTAAAGATAAATCGTTAAAGTTTACGAAATTGTTTGGAAGGAGTCAAAAGATATCGCTCAATGGTGTCTCGTGTCGCGAGGCGCAGCATTTATCTTGGAAACTCATTGGCTTATCAGTAAAGTAATCTATTTAAAAGGCCATCAACCGCATTTACTTTTTACTTGGTTAATGTTTCATGTTTTGCTGAAGAAATGCTCGGGATAAGAAGTAAATTCAAACTGACCGACATTAAGTGCATTGAGAGAAGTACGTGAATGCGGAGGAATTTCGAAAAATGCCAATGAAAAATTTGAGGGGACGGTAGAACGATCGGGCGGGGGGGTGGAGGGAAAGATAAGATGTCGCAGAAGTGAGTAATAAGTGCATTACTGTAGACTAGATAACTTGTTAAATTAATAAAGTATTGCTTAATCGTTTGCGTGCGTGCGTGCGTGTGCGTGCGTGCGTGGCTTATGTTGGCTAGCGTCTCAGTCTTGTTGTTCGCGTCGGTGGTCGGGCTTCGTTCTACGCTCCCGTATCTGGGATACGGTGAGAAATCGCGTTACGGACGCGAGCGCGGCTCAAGGAGATACAGAGAAGATACAGAGATAGACCTTCCTTACCACGCAAATGACCATTTGAACGTTTAAACCTTCGGGTTTAAGCCAAGCTTCGGGCACGTTCGTTCACTTATTAGAGCCAAAGAAGTTAATAATTTTTATATAAGTAAAAAAACTTTGGTATTCTTGTAATTTATTCGTGTCGGCAGTGTCTCGAACGTATTGCCAACGTATTCCTAAGTATAATATTCACTTAAGCTTCAGAGTCTCGCTTCATCTTGCATTTTTCACGCTCTCTCTCTCTCTCTCTCTCTCTCTCTCTCTCTGTATGCTCTCGTATTTCAGTATGAGTTACACTGTTGGCCTACCATGGCACGTGTATAGTGCCGGATCGATAGTAACAATGGCTTTGCTGTCCTTTGTCTGTCAGGGCAGAGAGCGAATCGCATTACTTTTTTTACCAATGTGGAGGACTCGCGGAGAGAGGGGAGAGGAAGTTGCGAGCGTTTAAGTTTGTCGGCAGTAAGAACGGAGGCTGCTCCCGACTAACGGAATTACGTTACTGACTCGGCGTGACAACGCAATGTACGAGCGAACTTTTATGCAAGGAGCCGCCCGCGAAAGGAAGTAATAAGGATAAGGAGCCAAGTTGCCGAGGATAGTAGCATAATTGAAGGGGGAGAGGGGGGAGAGGGGAGAGGTGAGGGAGGATCACGCGAGCCGAGAGCGAGAGTATGGGAATGCGGGCTGGAAGAGACAATGACAGGAAAAGGAATGGAACAATGAGACATAACGGGCCACGGCAGCCCTCATTACTTATGCGATAAATTGCTCGATACACTAATCTCTATTTTTTTTTTTTTTTTCCATTTTCATACTCTCTTAATTTCTTGTTAAGTTAAATTTTGTTGTTGAAATTGAAATTACTAAATCTTGGTTAAATAATGTTTGAGCAACGTCGGACAAGACAGCGACCCGTGGCTTCTCTTCCATCCCCTCCCCCCGTATATATATACACAGATAAGCGCGTTTTCGCTCTCTGAACTTTATGTATTGGCGCAATCGATCTTTTTTTTTCCTCATCTCGACTTCCGTCGTACTTTATATCACTTTAGACAGTCGGAAATTCTTACATGCCCTACGAATATTTGCAGAAAGCAAAATACAATGAAAAAAAAAAAAAAAAAAAAAAAAAAAATTAATTTACATCCTGACTTATTTTACCTTCGGTGTAGCTTACAGTATTTCTCAATATAAATTTAACAAATTTAACAGATAGACAACAATCCGTAACTCTTCTATCCTTTAAATAATTAAAGTTACATTATCCTTAGAAGAGTTATAGCGATTTTCATATATATATATATATAAAAAAAATATGTTTAACATGCTTTCTAATACTTTAAGTGGGTCAGACGTGCCATCGTTGCACCTTTTATCCTTGCCCTATGGAACGAAATTGCATTCCTATCTTTATCAGAGTATTTAGTATGTAAATAAATAGAAGAAGAAAAAATATTAAAATCTACTTCATTGTGGAATAAACTGTTGTTTATTATTTAAGCTGATTTTTAATAAACTGATTCTCGACGACTGATCGACGACTCGAGCGCCTCACATGATATACTGTTTTTTTACGTCCGCCGAACGTCCGACTCGGTCGGGTCGGGGTGTCGGGTCGGGGTGGGGTGGGGTGGGGTGGGTGGGGGGTGGGTGGGTCCGACGGTTGCTTAGCCGTCGATAACCCGAGGTGGGTTGGGAAAGCGCGGCCATCAAGTCAATTAGGCGCTTTCGGGCTAGCCGGGGAAGTTACGCTTCCCCCCCGCTTCGTCCCCCACAACAATAATTACATTCAGTGCTTGGCGTAGGGATGTATAATTGTAAACAAATAAATTTAAACATTATTATTAAAAATACGCCGCCTTGTAATGAAAAGTTAATTCCTTTCAATTGTTTTATTTTTCAAGTACGAGCCTACGCTCAAAATGTTATACAGATTATTATTATTATATAAAATAAAGGTTGTCGTTGTCGTTGTTGTTTTTGTTTTTGTTTTTATTTTTTTTTTTTTTCTCATACGTATTGATAACGGGGTAGTACAGGAAAGTATGCATAAAAGTAAGTTTAAACAAGCGTTTCTCGAAACGTTTAACGCGACGGCTTTCAAGCTCCTGAAGCGACGAAAAATCACAGACACGCACGCACGCACGCACGCACGCACGCACGCACAATCAAATGCCGATTTCGATTTAATCACACGGTATATAGTTATTCGAAGAAAACATGGCTCAGAGTAGAAATTATTCCGAGAAAGACAAGAATGTCCAAATTATAAGCCGTAAGATCTTTGAATCTTCGAACGGTCTTGGAAATGACCCTTGGCCGTCTCTATCCTATTCTTCCGTCGTCGTTGGTCTAAGGGGAACCAACGGGATCCCAAGGAAAGGGCTACGGAGGTTCGCGTGACGCGCGAATCCTCCCAAGTACGTCGAGGGCTCAAAAGATTCTTTCGCCGTTGACTCGACTGATGGAATATCCGTACGGCGTGATGGGGACGGAGGCGGACGGTGGGTGACGGAGGTTGACGGAGGGTGACGGGTGGGGGGCGGGGTGTGAATAACGATTACCGAGTGCCGTACCTTATCTGGCAATCACGTGACTCGGAGGCTGGACTATTTATAACCCGCGCGGACGTATTTCCTGGTGGTTACAGTCGCGCTCGGCCATCGGCGCTGAGCTTCTGTGACCGACTCAACGACGAACCTCGCGCTTCGCTCTCCTCGAAACCGGGGATTTTTCTACACTACCTGATTGGCACCAAACTGCCGAATAATTCGGCCTTCCTTATCCACGTATTACCATCGTTATTGGCTTTTTCGTGAATCAGGGGTTCTTCATTCCGATGAAAGGGCTCGACAGTCGTTCGACAAAGAAAGACTGTTCGAAGACCGACTCCTCGTGGACTACACACCCGATTTAAACATTCGTTATCGACGCACGGATTTTTATTATTATTTTTTTTTTTTTTTTATTGATTGCGGCGTTGACATTGATGAAAAGTCTCAGCGACGAAGACGTGCGGATAAGCGTATCCGAACGAGACGACGAGTCAACAAACGACGTTTGCTGAATATTAGCATGCTAGTACGAAATGCAAGTTGCGTTCGGCCGAAACCGGTACGCGTTACCACCTGACCCGCTCATCGGAGTCATCGGTTGTGATTTTTTTTAAAGACCGGCCTTCAAAGCACCTTCGATAACCACCCCATCGCCTGATGGAATTGAACGTTGCCACGGCATGGAACCGGCTTAAACCGGAATAAACCATTGTTACTGCCGACATTACTGGCTTCGCCCCCCCCCCCCGATACGTATTGCTTTCAATGATTTCGAGTCAGGGTAGAGGATTTGAAAAGGCTCGATTCCACGCTGTGCGCGACAGTCTCGACGAGGACACGCGCCCCCACCCCCACCCCCACCCCCTCCTATTATTCAATATTAATACCAATATTGAAGAGGCTAAGCTTCAACCCGCTTTCCCATTGGGGTTATTGGGGAGTAATATTTTAAGGCATCGTGTCCGATGCGCCCGATGTCCCCTTTCATTATTCTACGCCGTTGACGCTCACGAGGCGCTTAATTACATTAATAATAGCGCAAATAGGTAAGTCGAGTCGTTCCCTAACGAACCGAACCGACGCGCCTTACTAAACAATTCCTTGGGCAGGTGTCGAGGGGGACAGGGGAGAGGGGCCGAAACCAATAAGGAAGGCGAATAAGGAAGGGGGGGGACGGAAAAAAAACAACAGCAACAGCAACAGCAACAACAACAACAACAACAAAAAAACAGTAGAATAAAGGGCGTTACCGGCGCCGCGCAGGGAGTTCGTTGACGCGGAGCCAGCCGCGTATAATTACCCGCGCGCGCGCGCACTCTTCGCCACGCCATCAGTGCACACGTGACAGAATTTTATTTCGACCTTATTTTTCTCTTCCCTTCTATTCTACCTTGTTCTGCCTCTCCCGCATATCCCCCACCCCCCCCCCCCCGCCCCTCGCGACTTGATAAACAGGCACCCTTTAAAAAAAAAAAAAAGCAGTAAGTTTTAGTAAGTTTCGGTAAGAGAACGACGTTCTCTGGATGAGTTTTCACGAAAAACTAACGTTTACATAAATTATTTGCATGACGATAATACGACGTGATTACGAGTCAACCTTCTTGAAGGCAGGCAGACCTGTAAGAATTAATTGTTCGGATTTTAAGACATTGTCGCGTAGGGTTTGTATAAAGTGCTCTCGATGGTCCTTCACAGACTTCACAGATGATCCTTACGCGCGACACTGACGTCAAGTAAAATCCTAATCTATAAAAAAAAAAAAAAGAAGCAGACTAGAGCGTCGTAATTTGACGATTGAGTTCAGGAAGTTTCGAAGAATTGGCTTTAGCTCGGAAAATGGATTCACGCGCTCCCGCATTGCTTTTACGTAGAAAAAGAATAATTACACGCGTAAGGCACGGGACGACGGAGGTTATTGGGGGGGGGGGGGGGGTTATTGGCCAACTAACTGGGTCACGAGTGTGCCCGAAGCTCGTCATCGACGCTAAATCGACCTAGGCCGCTAATTCTAAAGGAGATGAAAGTAAGTAAAACGGGGGGGCGTTCTAGGTAAGCCAGAAGGGTGAATTAATTTTGCCGACTACTCGAGTGATATGTGAGTCGCGCAGGGGCTCGAAAATAAATAAATCCCAAGGCCGTTTGGCGGGAGTGTTGGCAACGGCGATTCATCGGGAAATTGCGAGTTAGAGCCGAGCAGAATATTGGCGATACGTGCGAATTTGCATTGCACTAGCGTTCGATCCGGTGATGATCCGGGTAACCCCCAATTCCTCGGGCGACCGCATCCTTTTGACCATTGCATGGAATTTTCGCTTGACTTACTTACCTTTTTTCTTTTATTTCTTCGGTCGCCCAGACACCCTGACCTTTTCAAACGAATGGTCGGGGGGAAACGAAAGAGGCAGCGAGGAAAACTCGCTTGTGGTGAGGGATACGAAAGGCTACGGAAGAGGCGTAAGAGAGTTCGGGAAATTTTCGAAAAATCCCCCCGTACCGTTGCCCGGAAAATTATTCCCAACGTGTTTTTCGACTAATCAGTAAAGCCGTCGCTCGACGACCCTTCCACCCCTAATGCAACCGCACATCGCTGCCTCTCTCTCTCTCTCTGTCTCTCTCACGCACGCACGCACGCACACGGCATCTCATCTTTCCAACAGGAGATCGAGACCCCTGTGTGCAAGATCCGGGTATTCCGTCGTTTCGTCGTTAGGTAGCCTTTATCCGACCCTCTCTATTTCATCCCCAATGACCCTCCCAACGCCCCTTATAAATATTTTTGTGCTCGTAACGCTTGCTCGTTGTTTCATCGACGCGTGAGAATTTTTATATTCTTAGCCCTGTTAGATTTCATAGATTTCGTCGTCGCCCTCTTGTAATTAACAGGAATTTCGAGGTTTGAGAAATCCCTATTAACTTCGAGGCTACATTTATTGCAACTACTCGCTCGTTTCTACCGGTACGATTAAAACAATTAATGAACTTTCCTAACGCATAATTATAAATACAATTGCCTATGTGCTCATCATAACATTATAATTATACTTTTTGTAGTCAGTATACAATAAACGTAATTAATATATATATATATAAAGTATTTATTGTAAAATGTGTGTCGCTAAATACTTTTTGTAAAACGCCGGGGAATGATTTAAGAGCGAGTTTAGTAAAATACGTACGTACTTGATTGCTTTCTTGATGTTTTCATTATTAAAACGTTGTAATAAACATTAATGACTAGACAATTAAATTAGTATTACGGTATATACTTACTTAGCTTACGACGTCACTCGTCCCTCAAGTTCACTCATGAATTATCCATTATATAATAACGAGAATCAAAATTAATTTTAAACTTTCTGCGATTATAGCGAGCGCGCATTGTTATTAAAGTACTCGTTTATGCTTCACGTAGTATTACAGTATTGCAGCATACCGTTAAAAGTATTTCACTCATTATAAGTAAAATAAGCGTTGTTAAAGTAGGACTATAATACATTATTATATATTATAATAAGTGTCAGTCGTAGTAAAGTAAAGACTGATAGAATTGAGATAAAATTTTTATAAATTCCCCAATTGACCAATTGATGTTCATGGAAATTTCAAAGGTAACGTGTCAATCGACGAGTAGTAATTCGATTTATAAATCGATCTTCTTGAATTTTTACTAGAAATCCACTGCCGCGTTCTCTCTCTCTCTCTCTCTCTCACTCTCTCACTCTTATAAAATTATATATTCCCTTATAAAATTCTCATCAAAGCAAGGAATCTAGATTTTCGAAAGGATTTTAGCAGCACCATTCCCATTAGCAGCTTGAAATCCCGTATTTTCAATACAATACGTTGCCGTATGTGGGAGTTGTAATTTATAGTGAGACTCTCCCCACCCCACCCCATTCCCCGACCCCTCCCCCAAAAATTCAGAGATCTTCCGTAATGATTTTCCCTTCTCTTTCGGAAATGGCAATCTGAAAAGGACGAGCCGTAATTGCGTATGCGTATGGGAAGGAGTTTGCGCAAGCGCGAGCGCCGATGCACATGCGTACGAGAGCCCCGAAGTACCGAGTTGGTCGGTGGAATAGGGGTAGGAGGCATCGCGCGACGTAACCAATTGTACACAATACTAATTGTGTAATGAAGTGTGCGAGTGGAATGACCGACACGATCTAACCAAGGATGGCACCGCAGTACTGCTTAAGGTCGAACGTGGCCGCGTGTGCATTACGTGCAAGGGGGGTCGAGCGATAATACGTAAGACGTTCTGCGTGTTACGGTCACTTTGTAATTAGTTTTAACGTGTACGCACGGGCATGAAGTGATTCGAGCTAATACGGAAGTAATTCGGAAGTAATTCGTAATTGTTGGGATCCATTTGTTCGATACGCGAGTTGCCCAATATAGTTGAGCTGCGAACCAGTTTACCCGTACGATCTGATAATCTCATAATGTAAATTCGATGAGCTCAAGCGATCGATACTGGTCTGAAAATTAGAAATATCTCTCCCCCCCCCCCCGTTTAATTTATCGGAATTACAGCTGAGCCCTGAAAAAAATATTTAAAAATTTATTCGCTGGGTTTATTTACAAGGAAGTAATACTTGCTCAACCGAACACATACACTCGCTACTACTACTACTACTACTACCACTACGTTTTTCTCACTAGGGTTACTATGAATATTAAAGGGCGAATAGCATGATTTGTTTCGTTATAAAATTAAATAATAACTCGCTCGTCGAATCCGGCAAAATTTAAGGCATTCAGAAGGATTGAGAGAAAATATTTTGTTAATTAGCAGCATCGCCATATATTTATATTGCATGATGAATATACAGGAAATAATAAATATAGCGTGAGCCGATCGAAAATCAATTAGAAAATCGTTGTGTTAAGTTGGATTGGCTACCGAGCGCACTCGAACCTATTTGCATCTTCTCGCAAAATACATATTTTTTATCAAGATAAATTCGTAATGATTTATCGATTAAATAAAGAAAAGAAGTCGAATCGAAGCCAAGGATCGTTTCGTTTTCATCAGAGTTCCCGATCCACCTTTGCATTTCCTCCTTCAAGTAATCAGCTATGAATAATGGGATATGCGGGGGCTCATGTCAAATACCTGACAATAATGTAAATGTGCCAAGTAGTTATATACTAAGATAACAAAGTATAGAGGAGAAATAAAATAAAAAAATTTAACTATTAAGCTGCGATTTTTTGAGAAAAGAAAAAAACTAAATTTGAATTAAAATATATATATATATAATTAAAAAGAAGTTCGATTCAATAAATAAAAGTATTTGTTTTGATGGTTTCGATCGAGATGGAGTACGAATAATAAATTAAAATGCTCGCCCGAAGTATTACAAAACTTTGGTTATCTTGATTTACAGTCAATTTACCTTACGTCACCGAGTATTAAAAAAAAAGTTCGTGATTCATTTTTTTTTTTTTTTTTCCGGTTTTGTTTTGTTTCTGTACGGTAATAAGCGGACAAAGGAAAATGTATTTGTAATTGGCTGGAAGTGCTGGAAACGGAGATTTACGATAATCGAGCATCCCCGAGTTAAATAAAGACTTTATGATCGGGACAAAACGAAGTTTGGCTTTTAATCAATCATTAAAGTTATCCAGTTGTCCAGGCTTAATCAAAGGTTATTGGGGTTATTGGGGTCGCCGCACGATCACCATAAGTTGGAGAATCGTCCGGCGGTTCAAGGTTCAAAGCGTCCCTTTGTTTCCTCGGGTCAGGCAACGATTTCTTTGGCTGTAATTATTAAAGGATAGTCAAGTCGACGCGCGTCCCTTTTTGTCGGGTGCCTGCAATGGTTTTTTTTTTTCTCTCTCTCTCTCCGTATTCCGTGGATTGTCGGGATTCTCCTCAGCTCACCGGGGCAAACCTTCTCGTCTTCCCCTAATGCGATCGCTTCCTTTATCCCCGTCGCAACGCCCAAGCCACGAGACTATCTTGTCGACTTTTATCGAGTAAAAAAAAGCCGCTGACCATTATTGCCGATTGTCCGTACGACATCCACTTCAATTTCTCTCGGCGGCAGCTACGCCTCGACCCCCTCGACCCCCTCGACCCGCTGCTACGCCGAATAATGGACCTCGGTCTCGCTTCACATCGAGGGCTGCCCATGCAAAAAAGTGATTTTTAAATAATTGGCCCTTGAGATTCTTTCCTCGCTTCGCTTTCCTCGTCTGGCCGGCTCTCGTCTGGCATTCGAGAAAATAATAGGGAAATTTTCTCAGGCGATTTGTCAAATGTCTTTAATTTACTGCTGATTACCACCGCGAATCACCGCAAGTGTCCGTATACTTCTTTACCTTCGACCCCTCAATAACATTCCCTCTAACATCCTTATTATTTATTTATTTACTTTATTTTATTATTTATTTACTTTATTTATTTATGTTAAACGAGGCCGAATACACACAAAATTTACACAAATTAGTATAAGGTTTTTTTTTTTTTTTTTTTTTTTTTTTTTTTTTTCCTATTTTTTGCTCTACGTATGACTAAAAAAAAAACTTCTCCAATGAAATTACGGGAATTTTGTCACTTGTGCGGGTACACAAAAAATTCATTCATAGAATGAATGCAAGTGACTTTTTAAAAAAAAAAACAATATTCTTAATGCGTGTGTAATTTATTTCGAAAAATCCTTGAGAATTTTTATGAGACAATCTCTGTTTCAACGGCAATAAAGGACATAGCAACGTCGCATTATCCTTCGTGCCCTTTTCCCATTCAAATATATTACAGAGCATATGAAACTTCTATGTATTGAGCGTACTTTGTGCATCGGGTACATCAAAGTCCTCGTTTACGTATTTTTATTTTAAAAAAAGAAAAAGAAAAATATAGATAGGCGAACGAATTCCCCGGAATTGACGAATAATTGCTTCGGGCTCCCGTTGCCATTAAGCCTCCGCGGCCATCTGAGTGAGTTTTGGATAATGGACGGGGCCATGGGCCCAGTACCAAGACTCACTCGCCTGCGTGCAAATCATTACAAGAATAATGGACTACGGATTTTCAGCCCATTCCTTTTAATATTCTGACGGCAAAGAAAATTTAGGCGATTTTTATCTGTACGAGAGGCCAATATCCAGACCGAGTCACTCATACTAGTTTCTAATATTCTTACCATCCGCCTACGCCCGTCCGCACGAGAAACCAATTGCTTTACAAACCATACGCGTGCTATGAGATAATATGAATTCAAGCAAGCCCAACTTCCGGGAATCGACGAAGCTCTTATTTTACATAATCTAGGATGCTACGTTTACATTGTTCCTTTAGTTTTCGCCAACTTTCATCGTGGCACAACTGAATTGCACGAATTATATGACGAAGTGTATAATTCCTTATCGCGCCCCCCCCCACCCCCCGAATATTTATATAATGGATATACGAAAACACGGCGAGCATTTGTTTTGTATTTCACACTTTTATCCATTTTAAACGTATAATTTTATTAATTAAGGAAATTTCAAGTTATTTAAGGGGGTTAATGGATTAAAACGGAAAATTCGGCTCCAAAGGACATTACGCGTGCCAATGAAAAACTAATGCGCTCGACTAGGTCTGAAATAAGTATCGCATTATCAATTGATTGGAGCAATTAAGTTCTGCAGGGTAATTGGCGCGTCAAGTCCGGCAGGAAAGTGATGGCAAGGTCCGTTGTAGAACAATCTCACCTAGTAGGCGAACGTTGTGAAGCCTCTTCTTTTATGATTATCGTCACCACAAGACGCGATTAAGACGCATTAGGACGTATCGCGCCCGAGGGGCATGACTCGCCAATGACTTCTTAATGATTGAGAGTCCTGACGAAGGAGACGACGCCGCAATTGTAGTCGGCCGGCTGGTTCTCGTATAGGTTAGAATCGCATCGGTTTTAATTCGTACGTATCACCTGGATAAATTAGTTCGCCCATCGATTGCCAAGTTATTAAGGATATCGTCGCGATAGCTTGAAGCCTCGGGCCGACACGGAAGAGATAACCCGCTTTCGTAATAAGCTTTCGTAATCTCGGTACAATAACGTCAGGAAAAACTTGATGGCTCACGGGCGCAATGGACGTATAAGGTCATGCCATCGTCAGGGAAGGAAGGATGGGCGGGCACGGGATACTTCGACCGGAGGCGGGAGGAAGTTTGAAGTGGCCGGGGAAAGTGCTACGGGTAGGAGAGTTTGCGCCTCGTGCGCCGCCATTACGCTTCGCTACTCGTTATCTCTTGTTTACCAGCCCCACTGTCCACAAAACGTCTTATGTCCCGCGGTTACAGTGTAGACGGTGGGGTGGGGTGGGGGGGGCAGAGAGGAACGGATAGATCGACGGCGGCGAAGCGTCTCAGCGCTTGGCTATTCAATTAAGATGAAGGGTACGGAAGCGATAGGGGGATACGAAAGGTGAGTGGAAGAGGGCGAGTAACAACGTTGTCTGGCAATATCTTGCTTTAGGCAAAGTGGCCGGGAGCTACCGCCCCTTCCCCCCTCAATGTTCCCTGCATCTAACAAGCGGTAGAGATTTACTCTTACCGTCAAGCGGATCCCCGATGACTTTTTAACGATGATTCGACTGCGCCAAGCGCACGTTGACGTGCCCCTGTGAATCCAACCAAACAATTTCCAAACAAACCATCTGCTAATCGAGGCTCGAAGCCGCTCTCGTAACTTCGTATCTTCAATATTTTCAATTATTCTCATTGATATGGATCTCCGACGAATCCATTATAGTCGGGTCGGCCCGAAAAGCCGCCAAGACCCGCCGACGTATCGATAATATAATAATTAATTTTACTTATTACCTTTATTTTCTACTAATCACTTTTAAGTAAATCATCATAGAACTCACGGTGCCCGCTTTCCTTTAAGCTGGTTATATATATATATATATATATATATATGTATGTATTTGTAAGTCACGAGTTCTTTGCCAAGGGCAATAAAAAGATGTGCGCCGAAAAATGTTTGGTTGACGTTCGTTAATCGAAAAAGTCGCGGTACAAGCTTTATTACAAAGGCCTTTCTTTTTTCTTGTTGCAGCATTGAGGAGCTTAAATCTATTGAATAAGGACAGCGCCCCGCTTAACGTAGATGATGACGTTACAACGTACCCCACCCTGGCTTTGATGCGCCGCATCCTCGCAGATGCCCAGGTAATTATCTACAAATAATTACGAACTTTATGTCTCCTGGAGGGAACTATACGCGCCGATGGCTTCACGCATACCCGTAAAAACGTAAAAACGTAAAAACGAAAGAACGAAACGACTAAGGCCATCAGACGTATACAATTTTGACAATATTTATCAACGCTCGAGCCTTACGGGCATATACGTCTTCGTTATTGTACGTTTCTGTCATTGGACTTGCATGTATTTTTCGTTAAGTGCTATAGTTTTGTCGCACCGAACCTAACTAACTAACCTTTTTATCGCCTAACGATTTCATTGCCAGCTAATAAGTGCTAATTGTCTTATGAATTTCATTGTCACGTCGTCGGCATTACTCCATTATGAATGAAAGCGGCATTAAACATAAAGGGTAATTCAAAGCGCGATATGATAAACGTATAATAAGATCTCGATAGGTCGGTCTAAGTGACACTAGGACAGCTTTGTATTAGTTGGCCATTGTAATTAGGCTTAAGACGACGATTGATTCGACTTTCGACTGCGGAACTTATGATTTGTTTGCACCGGCCAAAGTCGAATTACATTAATACTCGATACGAGCATGATTGACATTGTACTTGTAGACGAGTTTCGCCTCTAGCGGGATAATGGAGACGTTAAGCTTCCGTATTCGATTCACAACAGCGTTAGAACATGGAGAAAAACGGGGAGTCACGAGACTTTATTCGTAAACTTGTTCAATTACTAATGGGTAATGGGTGGTTAGCGCGCGCGCGCGCGCCCATTCACCTACGCGCCCATGTACGCGTATCCGCACGTAAATATCTGCGTACGTGTCCGTATGTACGTACGTACCGTAAGTGTCCAATTAGTTTTTAAAAATGGCACGTTATGAAGTTGAAAGATTGAAGGTAAAAAAGATGAAATGGAGATGATGTTTGCAAAATATCTGCCGAAGGTCTCCTCCCGACCTTTCCCCATTATCCATCCTCTGTATTGTATCGGTATCTCGGAACGTTTCCGTACGCGATATATACGAGCCATAGTCAGTTAAACGGGGCCGCCATAAGACCCGTCGTCGCTCACAATCGATCGCGAATGAAAATTATCGATCAATTATCGAGATTGTTTGAGGTCTCGGTGCATTTGAACTCCAAGCGATGAAAATTTCATTCCGAGGCGTGTAAAATTTTCAGGGAACAAATAAAGGTCGATGAGTGTCGGACCTGTACGGGTATAATTTAGCTCGGTTTGGCTGCCGGTACAGCAGCTCCCTTTACATTACCTCTTTTTTTTTTTTTTTTTTTAATTACGATCGTTGCGGGGACGATGCACGGGGTCGCCGACAAACAAATAAAAAAAAACAAAAAAAAACGCTAAATTATACGGCAGGCGTATTTGTAATGGAGAAAAAAACAACAAATTTTCGTCGTCGTTCACCAATGCTTTTCCAATCGTCGGGCTATTTATTTAAAAATTCATTTGCTGTTGAAGTCGGGTGGATAATGATAATGATGCCGGCCAGAGTTCGCGGAGACGTGTGAATGCAGTGCCGCGAGTCGCAAAACTCGAGCATTTGGCGCACGAGGAGAGCCCGGCCATTGTCAGATATTGTCAGATATTGTCAGACATTGTCCCATTGGGAAAGGCAGCCGAGTCTGAAGCCACCGCGAGTGCCTTAATAATGCACCGACGGACATGTTCGAGTCATTAATTAATTAATTAATTAATTAATTAATTAATTAATAGAATCGAGGCTTCGTTCTTATTCGCTCTCGGCCATAAAGCTCCTTATCAAGAGTTCATCACTTACGTCATCTTGCCCGTACCCTGACGGTAGTCGTTTTTTTTTTTTTTTTTTTCCCCCCTTCATTCTTTCATCATTTTGAATGCAAGGCCGCGCGACTGTAGGGCCGACGGAATTACTCGCGCCCCAGTTAACGAGCGGCAGCAGGAGAGGATAAGCGTCCGCGACATAAACACATGTATTTAATCCAACGAGATCCACATTTTACCCGAGTTTTTTAATTGCAATTATCGAATTACATTGCCACGCGGGAAATTTCTTTGACTCGGTAAGCGAGAGGAGGAGGAGGAGGTCGACGGGAAATGCAGGTACAGAGGTGGTGGTGGAGGAGATGGAGGAGATGGAGGATGAGGAAGACGTCAGACTTCCTGTCGATGCTTAAACTGAGTTTTCTCTTCTCTCCTTTTCATCATTTTCCTCAAATTTTTCTCTTACCCGGCTTTAAAGTAAAAAAAAAAAAAAAATTCTTGCTACTGATGGATTATCAATGTGCGTCAATGACCCCTTTTGTTTATATTTTAAATTTCATATTAAATCTTGCAAAATGGCTTTTTTTTTCTAGATCGGATCTTAACGAAACGCGAATCGACAGCTTCCCCGACAACACTAAATTAATGTTCGAAATTTCATTAAAATCCAATAGATCTTAATTTAAAGTATGCCGTACACATGCACACGCGCACTCATACAATTGCATCAATTTTTTCTTCTTTTCTTGCTATTTTTATTTTTTTTCCCGAACCTCTCTTATCCACCAGTCGGGTAACGAAACTATTAAATACTTTAAATAAGAAAATATAATTACCTCGGCCAAGTAAGTTTTTCGAAATCCTTTACAAATATTAGATTCCACTCGTGTTGGATTTAATTCAAACAAAAAAAATATTCAGTGACAAAAAAAAAAAAAAAAAAAAAAAATGCATCCGATATTAAATTAAAGACGACCGCGCTCAACAGCTTTCTCGCGGATAATTAATAATTGCTCGTCCGACAATGCCTTTTAAAGATCATTTGCCAGATTCGTTGGCGTAAGTTCATGCGAGTCTGCTGCGCACTTAACTGAGAAATATTGCAACCACCAATCCTTTGAATTGCGCATCGGTAACGGAATTTCCCTATAAGTTCACAAAAAATCACTTACACTGACTTCCCAAAAAGGATGTGAAAAACTTTCTATACGTCAAAGTATTGAGTAAATCAAGTGACGTAAAGGGGAGGGGAAATAATACAAGGTAAGGAATCGAGAGTATCGACGTATGAGAATATTTGAGGTAGTGGGAGGGCTTTAAGGTTCAGTAAAGGGAAACAAAATTTACCGAGGATTTCGGAGTATTCCGTCGAGTCGGAAGAGTAAAATTGCATAGACGAGCTGGGAAATCTCGGCAGACAGATAATTGAATCCTTTAGCGAACGACACTTTACGCCAGAGTTTTATTAAATTAAAAACAGCGCGGCTGTTACGATTACCTATGGTGAAAAAGGTCTCCTCCACGTGGGCCATCCACTGGATCGTCACGTCGTCAATTCAAAAATATTTAATATGGGGCCGGTAATATAATTATATAATTAACGGACTGAGGAGGGAGGGAGGAGCTGTCGTCGGCTGATTTCGAGCGACGCAACGAAAGGAGCTTATTACACCTTGTTTCCAAGGTGTCAGGGAATCGTATTGCTGATTATTATTGAGAACTTACGATGCCATGTTCTTAGCCTATCGTTTGACCTTAGCCTTTGACAGGAAAGACCAACGTCGGCTGAAACGATTCCCACTTATTCCCTCCAAGGCTAATGGGAAAGCTTCGGCGTTTTGTTCTGCGGCCAACTACCGATTTCATTGGATATCATTGCCCTTACGACTTTTCGTCGAACCTAGCACATACTTATACGAATACGCACAAGCTTAGGCGATTCAGCAAGTGTAGAGAGGAGAATGGTGCCTCGGTATTGTGGATTATAGGCACGGATGAATGAGCCAGCCCCGAGCCCCGTCCAGATTATGAGATATTTCTTATCGATAAGAGAAAAGAGCGAAGGGAGACGCGGAAATTACAGGGAAGGGTCCAAGTCGTCGTTACGTAGTATCGGGGAAGGTCGTTAGGCGTCGCTCTAAATCCCCGGTATATGTATGTAATGTATGTGCGCATGCAAATGTCTGCCTGCAATATCAGCCGGGACCCGTGTATGTTTTCGCACGCACTACTTCGCACAGATCGTCCTTTTCCATGACTCTCGTTCCCCGACGTTCCCTCCCCCCTCCTTCTGCTCCTCCTTCGTCCATCGATCCCCGTCACCTTTTCTCGCAGCTGTACGTATATACGCCCATGCACACGCCCGCTTCTTTTGTACAGTATACTGCCGTCGTTGCGCAATCTCCGTACGTAAATTTTCTACCTTTATCCGCACCACTACTTTCCGTTTTACCTATTTTCATTTTCTATTGTCTTTTCTCCGACGCGTTCGCTC
This sequence comes from Ceratosolen fusciceps, assembly GCA_018883505.1. NCBI lineage: Eukaryota > Metazoa > Arthropoda > Insecta > Hymenoptera > Agaonidae > Ceratosolen > Ceratosolen fusciceps. Next base: position 78,959 of record RCIC01000039.1, on the reverse strand, counting down.
GGATATTCCTCTTTCAATTCCACGAGGCCTCCTCCCACGGGTCCCCCATAACATATCGAACTTTAAAATTATACACCTTACACTTGCCTTACTACTTTCGAGCATTAACATCGCACTCCTTATCCTTATCCTTATTTCACACCTCTTCATTAATATTTTTGTACGTAATTTCAATTATAAGTTTTACGTTCACTCGTAAATTGCAACGATGCATTTTTTTTTTTTTTTAGGTCATTTTTAGTCTCCCCCTTCTTCAGTCCCATATGAATGCAGTTATTGACGAGAGAGATATACGAGTCGCTCGTGTAGCTTACACGAACGCCTTAAACAATTGACGTTAAAAAACTAATCTTTCATAACTAACAGATATATATATATATCTCTCTCTCGCTGTGCCCTAATAATGATGGTTTAATTGGATTTTCAGTTAAATTCGAAAAAATTACTGGTGCGCAAGTACTTTTGACATAGAGAGCTAATAATGAGAAAATATTTTGACAATTTGTTCGTTAACGTCCACTTTCAGTTAGAACATTGAATCCCCTTCAATGGGGGAGGGGTTGGGGGGATTCAACTTTTCATCCTATTGTTATCATCGTCTGAAAAGCGAACGTATTTTTGTAAATATCAAGCGTTAAAGACAATTTCATTCGACTGAAAGGCTAAATTTGACTACCTTTTTTAAAACCACGCGATCTCAAGTATGGGGTGGCAGAGATAAAGAGGGAAATCGTAAAGCCGCATTGCAAATGGATACAGTGAATTACTAATTCTTTTTTACTTGAACGGACATTATATTACATCGCATCTAGCGTTAAAGTATCCAAAAGCCAATTACCAGCGAGCCTTATCTTTTTATAATTTTTATAATGAATCACTTATCAATTAACTTATTGGGTCTAACGCGTACATAACTCTTGGTCTTGAAATTGTATTCGCTTAACCCCGAGCTTTATAAAGGTGAAATATAACACAGCTTGGATTGTTCATAATGGAATAATTTAAATAAACGTTTAGTAAGATAAACGGTATTAATAAAAATAATTACTTATATAAAGATGCTCGGAGGATATTATGTGATCGTTGCGGTCCACGTGATATTAAATGCTTACAAAGTTAATAAAGTTTAACATTTGAAATTATTTTGTAAGACATCGAGCTTGGCTTTGTTGATATAATGTTTCTCATTAGTTCGGGGCGATTACTTAATAATAATGAAGTTCAAAAATCGAATGACGCAGTAGACATAAAGAACGGATGGGGCCCAGTCAGTCAATGTCAATTTATTTGCTTCAACGAAACGGAATAGTCGTATAAGTTTGTGTATTCGTGACGTTTAAAGATAACAAAGGAATAAGCATTTCCCTTTCGGTTCGGGAGCATGAAAATAAATTCGCGAATGGTCTCCTCGTTACAGTACAATTACTGCTCGCAGCGCTTATATATCAGCTTGTCCGCGGACAAGCTTCAAAGGCTTTCGCTAAAACCGAAAATTCATTAAAATAATCGGAGAACAGAGAGAGAGAGAGAGAGATCTCGCGTTTTTATCGATCTATTAATCCGGGAGTTAGAGAAAGTTCGAGCGGTCGGGGATAAAGTTTGATTGCTGACCGTTGGGCTAAAAGTGGAGTAGCCGAGGGGTTTCGGTCTAGTACCGGATACACGCTTAGGTAATAATCGGCTTATCACGAGCGCGCGCGCGCGACAAGGACATAATCTAGTTGAAAAGTCGCGAAGGATCGTCGATACGCGATCGAGGGGGAAGCGGCTTAACGCGCGACCTCTCAATACCCATCGTTAGTCATTCATTACAAGATAGCTAAGATAGCTTCCAGTATAGTATAGTATCCTCCTCCTCCAACAAGAAATCCGACACGCCGAGTCACCAGAAATTTCCAAACTGCCGTTGCCTTCTCGATCGCCCTCGATCCTCGAGGATACGGTCATTCCCATACCTACCTCTTGTCCCGATTCTATAGCTTGCCGAGCTTCCTTCGAAAATAAATGCCAAGCACGAGCCAAGGCCAATTGCAAAAATTAGGTATCGAGAGGACCCTTGTCCTTCCTTGTCCGCTGCTTAATTAGCATATTTTCCTCTCCTCGTCGACGTCTTCGTCGCCGTCTTCGTCGTCGATTAGCTGACCGGCAACAATATTCCCCCGCACTTAAACATCTCGTATCTTGTCCTTTTTTTTGAGAGTACGCGCCATCTGGACTTGTGTAAAATTTATGGGCCAGGAGCCAGCCGAGCTTAATTAGACGCGACGCATGCGCCCTGCCCCGCTTAAAACTAGTCCGCTAGAGCTAGGGTGGGTGAGGGCGATTGGGGGTGAGGGGGATTACAGGAGGCTAGAGGAGCCGGCGCGTGTTGATAACTGCCTGCCATTGCAAGCCGTACAAGCCGATAGCCGAGCGACGAAGGTAACGAATGGTCATTGGCCCGTCGGGCCGGTGCATTTCCATCGCAAATACCGCGCGAGTCGTGTTTATCTTGGAGGACGTTCTCCGGACTCTCCGGCAATACGTAAGTAAGGATCCCGCCGCCACCTGCTCGCCACCAGCTCGCCACCATTGAACTTCCAGAGGTGCGCTTTGGACATCGTTTGGGCCTTGGTTGCACTCACGTTGCCGCTCGGCTTTCTATATGTGACTTAACAGGTACATTGCCGTGCACTTTAAAGCTATGTACCATTACTCGATCTGCACTCGATAATACTCGATAATATTCGTACTCTGAATGTTTATATCGAGGATATAATATGCCTGTCGAGCTAATTAATCGAGGTCATTCGCGTTCGAGCAATTATTAATTTATACGTTATTAAATTATAAGCTCGAAAATTTTACACTAAATCACCGCCAACCGTCTTTTCAAATTTACGAAATCTTCTATCTGCGTGATTTTTATAAACTATTTGCACTTGTGTGCACTTATCGCGCCCTTACTCGAAGCCAAGCAGCTTCCCTCATCTTTTATCATTATATATTTTCGATACATCCCCTCCCTTTCTTCCCATCGTCAGATGTTCAATTGCTTGGTAGGAGCTGCTGAGCACGATAGAAGCCCTCGTGAAAGTTTTACGCGTAATTTTAGAATCGTTTACGTAGTTGTCGAACGTGTTATAGCAAGTGCAAGGCTAACTAGAAACGTCCACGGCTAGATGAGCTGTAAAAGCTCTACTTTTACAATTGAACTCGTTGGAAATAATGTAAACTGGCGGACGTAAAATTTAGGCTTATTATTCGTGTCGGATGGTTGATGCGAGGCCGGGCTGTTTTTTTTTTTAAAAGGGATGCCACGATTACGTGAAAGTTGGGAGACACATTTCAATTGAATATTCAAATAAATTGCTGAGACGAGACGAGGACACCCGATTTCTTAATTTACGTGACAGTTTTTTTTTGTTTTGCGCAGAACAGAATAAGCGCACGTCTTGTATGTGCCAGTAAAAGGGTGCATGGGGTGTAACATAAAAAAAAACTGCCGATAATCTTAATGCGCTCTCTTATTATTTCTTCGGTATTGGATTATTATTGAATTAATAGGGAGCGGAGAATAAATAAGTAATGAATTATTGTGAAGGCGATTGCGGTGTGTAAAGCTCCGTGTTGAGGCGACTTATCAATAAAATAACAGCCAAACAGGCGGGGAAGATCACATTGAAAGAAACATTCTTGGGACGCGGGCGAAGAAGGGACATGTCAGGCAAAGGGCGCAAGGGGGGTGGGGGGCGTGAAAAATAAAAGTAACCGTATTGAACGTGACGTCGGTACGAGCCAAGCGCGGCACGCACGCACGCGCGCACACGCTCTCCCTTGTCGCATCGCAGAATACGTACGTGCGACCGGTGCAAAGTCACCGTCCCGACTCGCCTCCCCCCCCCCCCCACCCCAGTTCCCACGACTTATACTTTCGGTTTCAATGTATTCTGTCATCGTAAAGGGAAATTTGTATGGAATTCGCGCGGGCATATAAGAGAGTCTATTCGCTCGTATTAGTAGCGCACGAATAGAGACATAATATTTTTCTCCGACTCCGCAGTCGGGAGTCCTGCGCGTCGGGAGACCTGCGCGTCGGGAGACCTGCACGTCAGGAGACAGCCTTCGAGCTCGACTCCGACCAAGTCCAGCCGAATTCGCGGATATTTCTGTCCCGTCTGGCAGATTAAAAAATCTAATCGAGGTTTACCGTGGCAGGCGGTCCCGGATGCCCCGAGCCGAGCCTATTACCTATTTACATGTGTCCGCAGTCCCATCCACAGTCTCAGTTAATTTTTCGTGCCGCGTAATAAGCGTTAGTTAGTCGCCCTTGGCCAGGGATTTTTATTACCTCAACACCTGGCCAGGGATTTTTATTACATCCCTCCTCCCTCTTGCGCCAACGCCAACCAACACCTGCCGCCCTAAGCGAAATTGTTTATAAAACGATCGATCGTCTCCCATCCCACGCTTTTATTTTTTTTTTTCCCCCTCACCCTTCGCATCTTCAGCCATATCTCCCAATTTTTTTTTCCCGGCCTCCACCCAATCCCCGCCGGTCCATAAGCCATCCCTCCTCCCTCCTCCTCATTAGAGACGCGGCTCCACAACCGTCCCAATTACTTCGTAACATTGTCCGTCAATGTCTTGTGCTTTAAATAACGGGAGGCGCGGGTGCTCCGATACGTTTGCACCTAACATGTCAATCGAGTGACTACAGTGTACTCTTTAAGTTACGCGACCGATTTTCATTTTCATTCAATCTATTATATTTAAAATATTTAAAAATTCGAACGTTTCGGCTTTGAACGAAGCCGAGATCGTTGCTATTTTGCGAACAGTTTGCCCGGATATTTATTACACGAAACTAAACTTTTCAATGAATTTTTCATACGTTTTTACGCAATAAATCTTCCAAGGGCATACATACATAAGCGAATGCTTCGAAAGCCAAACAGTTTTTATACTTACACGGGCATCGCGTTAAACACGTATTCAAAACAAAGAAAATATAATTCATTCGATATAATTTTATCCAGTATTGTTGTTATTACGATTACACTAAGTGATATTAAAAGTTTGTAACTTGTATTCCAAAATGGTGCGTAAACGTATCTAAATAACAATAACAAAATAATATATAGTTTAGGGTACTGTTAAGGCTGATAAAATTGTAGCCCCAAAATTATACGAATACATCCCTTTGATCGCAACGATCTTTTGTAATATAAGATTTCCATGCGGTTAAGGCAAACTGAGTCATAAGGGATAAGGGATATAAGAAGAAAACGGATTTGTAAAAACAGACAAGAAAAGCAAAGATATTTTGCAATGAGACTCCTCGATGACTGCGAGATGAGTGGCAGGAGTTGTGAATGTAAATGTTTATATAAAGTATAAATTGTACTTTTTAATAACTGACTGATAGTAAAGGTGAGGATTATAATGATGATGATGATGATGAGTCTGAATTACTTATAAAAGCTTTGGAACTGTCAAGTGATTACGGAAAAGAGCTCGATTGTAATGCTCACGCCGATTGGCTAATTGATTTTATAAGGAAAAAAAGCTTTGAGAGCTTAGAGCTTTAAGAAAATGGAATATATATTGTTCTGGCAAAGGTGTACGTTTCCTTTTATATTGTATTCCGTGCTTTTGTATTGTAACGTGTATTGTAATTAGTCTACTGCTTAAATTTAATCTGCCAATAATATTCTCAATGGTAATATTTTTTTTTTTTTTAAGAATACAGCTTTTTGGAAAAATATCTTAACGCGTCATTTCAGTTTGGCTCTCTCGCTCGACTCCGACCTGAAAACGTAAATGTTACACATTGCCGGCTTTTTAAAAGATTCAGAGCTCGACGGATCGGGTAGACGTTTAATGAAGCCAACCAAAATTATAAATTTCATAATAAAGCGAAAAGCCGAGCGCTGCCCCCCCCCGCCCCAGACTATGGCTGAAATTTCATTATGGCCGAGAGAAGGCTCCATTAAATGAGAACCAATAAAAGGCAAATTCACCTCGCTGTTCACGAATCTAATAATCCGTAATAATAATTAATAATAATTAATAATAATAATAATAATCGATGCAGCAGATAATCTTGAGGCTTTTTCGCTGCCTGTAGCGGTCAAAAACAATTTAACAAGAAATTAAGCTCCGTGTTATTTATTTATTATGATCTTAGCGATCGAGCTCTTTGATCCCTGGCCCCCGGGCTTCCCCGAAAGTCCCCCCCGCCCAAGAAACTGTCCGCAATTTACTTTATCCTCTATCACCGGGCTGGTAAATCAAACTTTCCATGACCGGCGAATGCACCGATGTCGCGGCTAACGTACTTCTTCCTTCTCTTCCTTCTCTTCCTTCTCTTCCTTCTCTTCAACATACTTCTTTCGTATTTTCAATTTGATTAGGTGCATTTAATAATGCCTTGGAATTAGGAAATGTCAGTAATTGATTCGCGCGGCTCATTAATAAATGCAATGCGATTTTATGTGAAAACACTTTTGGGTCCCTGTGCTTTGAAATGTATTAAAATGGTAAAGGAGGATGGCTTCTGGAGTATACGGGTGGCGTTGAAAAGCTTTTCCTACGCCGTCGACTAGCAGGGCGAAATTTCCTCCGTCGGTGGTATATTAAATATACGAATAGTTTAAAGCTGACGAGCTTTATAAGCCAGCCCGACAATCTTAAAAGGCCCCCATATCTCCCGAAACACGCGGAATTTTTGAAATAGCATTCGAAAGATACAATCTTAACGACTGTGTATGGCATCACCATCTGCTCCTCTTTCCTCTCCACGCACCCCACCCCCCCTCCACCCGTTATCCCGAGTTCGAACCGAAAGAACGAGCTCGGCCAGTTCTCGGCTGCCACGTACGTTGCAATAAAATAAAAATAAAAAAAAGAAGAAAAAATAAGTTGAAAGGCACATAAAGGTTATTGGGCCTCTCTTCCTCCTTCCCCCGGCTTAGGGGCCTATTTAATCGCCGTAAAAATTCATCCACATGGTCCGGAGATTCGGCCGGCGAACTTTCTCTGCCATTATCTCGTCCGGGCCGAAGACGCTTGCCCCCCCCCCCGCGAGCGACGACTGGAAGCTGATAAATTTTCTTGGTCGGATAAAAGGGAGCGAGAGGCGCGTGATGCTCGCACGAATGAGCTTGTTGGGCTCGCGTGGGCTTGCGTGGGGGGTAGCGAATACCAGGGGCTAGCTAGAGATCTTAGGTTATTGGGGACGAATGACCGGGGGGACGGAGCGGCATTCGTCTCCTCCGGGGGTAACGAAGGCTACGCGTCGGCTGTCCGAGGTACGACTCGCAAGCAGGCCTCGGCTTTGATGCAAGTTGCCCGACTCGGCGTCTGGCTGCTCCCACCCACCACGCCAATGATAAAAAACTCATTATCTCCGTACGTCATTCCCTCTGCCGTGTCAAACGTCGACCCCGAATCTTTGGAATTCAAATGGAACTTTGGCCGTTAAGCTGTCTAGACGGCATAATTTAAAATACCTTTCCTAAAATATTTCCTTCGGGAACGTTATCGGCATCATCGAGCACGTTGTACACGTTATGCACGTTATGCACGTTATGCACAGCGAGCCTCAGCTTGCAGCTTAATTATCTTTTGCGACCGCCACTCCGAAGCTTCCGAGCTACCGCTAGCCGCTAGCGATTTTATTTTAAATAATAATACAGCGACGCCTGTGGGCGTGAGATCTGCGCCCCGTATGATGAATCGCAGGCAAAATTATTGTCACCTGCTCTATCTAGCCCAGGTAATTTACAGGGCATTTTTTATAGATAGAATCTACGCGCCACCATTAATTAAGCGTGTGACTCATAATATGACCGAGTGCAAGTGATAATTACAAATTAAAGGATAACATTGAAATGGATCGAATGGCTGATATTTTGAGGGAGGGGCGGGGCAGGAGTGGGTGAGGGGTGAGGGTTGAAAAACTTTTTCGGGGCGAAATTAGCGAAAGATAGGAAGATGGAGAGCTCGACGATGTGCCGACGAGTGGTGAGGATCGGAATATCAGTTTAACGAGCCTCGGAATATCGCTTAACGAGCAAAAGTCCGAAAACCGAGCGTTAAACGTATAATTTAACGATAGCTTACAACGTAGTCTTCGTGATAATGATTGGCCGAATGATACTTTCCACGCGCAGTGCCGGACAATCTCAGTCGAAACGGAGTACAATTTTATAATACCCTTTAAAGGGCTGAACGAGGCTTTATTACCTACTCGCGGCACATTTCATACGACGAAGTATATACTCTGTAGAGAACGAGGAGGAGTGGGAGGAGTGGGAGGAGTGGGAGCGGGAGGAGGTAGGTGGTGGTGGTGGTGGTAGGTGGTGGTGGTAGAGCCACATCGGATAGAGTTATCTTTCCCGCGGTGGATTGTAAAAGCAAGTTTTTTTAATTTCGTTTTAACGGGACGGCGATCAAAGGGATTTCAAAGCCAAAGAGAAGGAAAAGCGAGGAAAAGCACGGAAAGCTCCCGACTACTATTTATATTATTAATCGCCGAGATGCATTTAATTTTCCTTTTGCTCGTCTTCTTCTTTTTTTTCTTTTTTTTTTCTTCCTCTTATTCTCAGCAAAATATTTGCGCGCGTGGAATAAAACTCGGTATGTAGCGGCTTACAATTTACATGCGATCGGCTTTACCGGCAGTCCCATCGTAAAGCCAATGCCTGCCTGCCTGCCTGCCCCCCTCTGGCCGGTGACGAGACCTGTAGCACAGAGCTGAAAGTGTCAAGAAAGCGAGTGAGTGTGGGTGGGTGGGGGTAGAAAAAAAAAAAAAAGAAAGAAATAACGAAAGCAGTCGATTGAGCTCGTTGGTGAAAATAGAGGATAGGTGAGGGGGGGAAAGAGCATCGGTGGCGAGATCAAAGGAGTCTCTGGCGATGGTGTAGGTGGCGTCTCTCCACGGTTGGTGGGAACTGCGGCCCTAGAGAGGAGCTCGTTGGCCCCGGACGTGAAACCGCGGGTGGGGTCGTTTAACTACTACCTAGGCAGGGAGGCCTGAAACGGCCGAGGGTTTATCGATTCCCGGCGCAGTCTCCTCCGTTCTACTCGCCCCTCCATGTCGTCCCGACAGAGGCGAATAAGCTCGCCCGACCCGGCCCGGCCCGGCCCAAACTAGCTTTTCTCTTTCTCCCCCTCCCCCCCTCCCCCCATTCTCCCTTTTTTTATTAGCATAATACGCCCCCGTGGCTTCGATCCCTCCCTTCGAACTTGCTTGCTCTCTTTTTTTTTTCCTCAGAGCTCCTCGGACCGCCGCTCTTCTCCTCGCGTCTTTTTCGTTCTCTTCTCATTCACTTTACGTACGTCTACTCCTCCTCGGGCGCACGGCTACCATGCACGGCTGGGACTCTTCCCTTTCACGGCCTCTACTCATTTAACGTAACGGCTTGTTGGCGGAGTGCGGCCGCTTACGCAACGACGTATTTATTAGCTTGCAATGACGGAGTACTGCGCACGCGCCTACTTCATCCTCGGGGGGAGTGAGGGAGTGGGGGTGGGGGTTAATTAGTGCCGAAGCTCCACTTGCTTTTTTTTTTTTTTTTTTTTTTTTATCCCTTTCGAACTGCTTTCTTTGTAATTTCGAACGCGTGGGCCAATTTGAATTACATTTGTAAACTCACGATCGATAAAGAACTATCGACTATAGGTTTCCCCCTATTCTTTTCGCCTATTTTATTATCGCGCGTTTTTAAATACTTAAACGGGCTACCCTTCGTTTATTACCAATCCTATGAGCTAAAGCTTCCGTCGACGATACTTCATGCATAATTTATAATTATATAATTTGACGCGCCGAGTCGGGGTAGGGGGTAGAGGGGTAGGGGGGGGTTGGGAGGCGTCCCAGCCACGCACTGTCTCTGGTAGGAGTGCGTCGATGAGCGAGAGAGAGAGAGAGAGAGAGACGTGGACCCCGGGAAATGTCACACGTACTCCCGTTAGGTCATAGGTAGTTGGAATGTGCTGGTAAGCACCAACACGGGCTCCGGGCGTGACAGGGCGGTGAGGGAAAGAAAGACGGAGGAGTACGAGGTTTAAGGGTCGGGGGGAGGGGGGGGTGGTAGTGACCGGGAGGAAGGAAGGAAGGAAGGAAGGAAGGAAGGAAGGAATGAATGAAAAAAGAGAGCAGAGAGTCTCGGAATTTTTGAAGGAAAGTATCGTCGTTTTCCCCCGCACGCGCCCCCCTTCGCCAAACATCCGTCAACGTAATAATAGCACTCTGCCGCAGTTTTGTCCTTATTCTTCACAAACACCTCCCAAACTTTGGCAACGGCAATTATGGCAATTACTTATTTATTGCTTTCTTAGCGAGACTTTATCTTTATATTTTTGTAATATGAAAAAATTTTTACAATCAACTTATTTAAAGAGAGACTTCATCTGTTTACATAAAAATTATGCATAAATTGTATTCTCGTTATTTATAAACGAGTATTCGTAAACGCGATGTGTTTCAAAAGTTTCGACATTAGCAATTTAACAGTAATAAGAAATCATGTGCTCTTTGAGATGAATATTGTAGTTTATCGTTAAATTGATACTCCAAGGTCGATTCGGTTACGTTATATATAGAGACTGAATAGTAAATTCAGATACAATTGTACTCTAAGAATCCTTTAAAAATTCTTGCTTCTTAAAAGTCGTACTAAGTCGTACTGAAAGAGGAGACATTATTGAGCAATTGCGACGAGCCGTCTGGAAAGTAAAAATAACGAGTACAACGAATTGCGAGGAATATTGCGGAAATAGAAGAACGAAGCGGGTCCGATACGTCCGATGTCCCCTGGTAAAACTAATTATAATAATTGAAGCCGGTTAAAATGTCTCACGTAAGCTAAATGCCATTAAAGCGGCATTACCAAATCGTCTCTCAAATACTGCTCACCACCGCCCACGTTATTATATCCCCCCCCCCCCATCATTCGTGCGCGCAGCTAAGACCAACCGTTTAGATTTCTTGGCCTACGGCGTACGCTCGTGTTTGCGCGCGCGCGCACGATCCCCCAATAACGAGTCATGCGAGGCCTGACCTAACCCCGGCTATTACTACTGTCGGCCACCAGCCACTGCCGACCTCTTTCTCATTACTCGTTGAGTAAACGGATGCGAGACGAGCACTTGAGGCTTTCCACCCGATTCCGCAAAATCATCCACCCCGTGCCTTTTATAACCTACGGTCGTACGTTCTTTTCTCTCTACCTGACATTCGAGCCGTACCGCTCGGCGGCTGCTTGATTCCGCAACGCCCAGACGCGTACGACCGCGCGCGCGCGCGCACCCACACCCACACCCACACACACCCCCGTCAACGACACTCCACCGAACTCGTCCAATGGCTCTTCATACGCTTTCGCTCGGGCAATCCATACTATTAACCAAACATTATTCTTTTATACGTTTGCTGTTCTTTTTTTCTTTTCTTTCTTTTTTTTCTTTTCTTTTTTTTTTGTGTAGAAAACCGCATTGAAAGAACACCCTAAATCCCCTCTCTCTCTCTCTCTCTATATCTCCTATTCTTCTGATTTCCGTACAATCGATTATGAATTTCTATAGATTAAAAAAGTATTATAGACGTAGGGGGAAAGAGTACGTGAGAGGAGTGTTAGGGAAGGGAAAAAGGGGGTGTACAAATGTATCGGGAAGATATAGTCCTGCAGGATATTTGACTTTTCTTCGAACTATTGAGATAATGACGAGGAATATCGTAGCTGATAGGCTGACAAGTGCCGCTGCCTATAATTAGCTCCTCGTTCTCGGGGTTGGGGGTGTAGGGGGATGGGGGCTAAAGTTTCTCAATCACTGGTTTTCATTTTGGCTCTTGGCGATCGATCAATCGATTTCCCGATAATGTAACGCGAGTTTCCTCGCGAATAATGACATTGTCGAACGGCCGGGAGAATCGAAATTTCCCTCGGCTAAGCTCTAACTCGGCCGCTGCCGATATCAGTGACCCAATAATCGACGTCTCGAACTTTTCATTCCCCCAATCTTCTGTCCACTTAATCGTTTAATTCGGCAATCTCTGATTAGCCGACACGAGCTCGATTTTATTAAGACCGCGTCAGCGAGCTCCTCCCGCTTATAATTGTGCCGACGCTTGGAATAATGAACGACCTTTGAACGATACCGCCGTGCCCTTTCGGGGGGAAAAAAAAAAAAAACAATAATAAGCAGCTCGCTACGGTATATTAAGAGATAATAAAACTCGCTTAGACCGAACGTCTAACTCTACAACTCTACGGAGCTTCATATTCTCATGTAATGTATAATTGATAGATAGCGTTTACTCGAAACCGTGCCCATCCGCATTATAGTAAATAAGCTTTAGAAATGATTTGTACGTTACGAATATTGTACAATGACATTGTATGCACGGTAAAAATTTTAAAACTGCGAGGATATATCCGTATGAAATTTTTTCAACGTGATTGTCAATCATTGAGGTCATTAAATGTTTTATAATTCAAAAGTACTTTAAAAGTCGTAAAAGTATTATTTATTATTATATAATTAATTGTTTCTTGCTCGTAAGCTCAAGTGTCCGCAACAATAAACGAAGGTAAATTAGTAGCAGAGATTAACTTTGATAGTTTGGAAATTGGATCTCGCCTCGTATTTATTAGCGGACTTTGTAAGGAATTTTTTCTAGTGATATATTAGATTTTGAAAGTTTGAAAATAACTCCACTTGAAAAACGTCAAATGCCTATAAAAAGCGTAGTCCATTAAGATAGTTTCAATAACTATATTAATGTTTTTATGAATTTGTTAGTGATCGATAGTCAATAGCAGCAACCGAGACGTTCAGGTCGTATCTAATATCTTATATAATAACGTTGAAAATTCTTTAAAAGCTAAAACGTACATTAAAAGCTACGATTTATCATATTTCTGGTGAATACAAGAAGAGGCATTATTATTATTTTATATTTCTCGAGAGCCGGAGATGATTTGTCTGCTAGCTAGGCGTCACGGATAACTGATACGGGTAACGTATACCCTGAACAAGTATACGCATTGAGCGTGTGGATCGTCGCAGTTAATGAAACAATTAATTACTACCATGAATCCAAAAGGGTGTAACGACGTTATTCCTTAATCTAAAAAAAGAAAAAAAAAACAAAAAAAAAAAAGAGAGAGAGAACCTTAAATCCATCGTTTGACGTTAAACCAATCAAAGACCAATAGTTATCAAAAAATTATTTTACTAACGGTTGGCTGGCTCGTCATCCTTGCGTGCTTTGCGTGCTTTTACGGAATAATAATAACGAAATAATAACGAATGAATTTAGACTATTGACAAAGCAACGTTACCCATTGGTTTGCTTATATTGCTTCTCTTTTAACGAATTCTTCAAGGAATTACGTAGATTAGAGATAATGCGCTACCGAATGATAGAAATACCTTGACAGCATTGAAATAATATCCGAGCTCTCACGTGCTTGTCAATCTCTTTCTCGTGTCCCATACAACTACAACTACACGGCCGTCTTTTAATTATTTATTACAATAGGCAGCTCGACCAATCGTGCATAATAATTAGGTCAAAGGATTCTTGTAATAGATTACAATTACTTTACAGAAGCATACTATCTCGAAAATTAAGCAATAAACTTTCCTCGTTTTAAGCGGGAAACTTTATGTATTCAATGTATCAAAGCCTTTATGCTTTTATTATAAAAATATCTATTATTCACTTAAACTTTGTTAATTTATCGTCAATTATTCACAATAAACCCGAACTCTTACAGCGAGTATGTATAATTAACATCGTGTACACGTAAATAGGCAATTAAAATTAATTTTCTACGAGAGTATAGCTGTTCTTTCCCTTAAAATTTATAGGTAAAAGAAGTAAGAATTACAATACGTAGTCTTGAATTGAATAAAAAGTTACGAAAGAATTATTTTGTATAGATTTTTTATAATCGTAAATGAAATTAGTTGGTAATTAGTTAGTAAGATCAATATTTACTTTTTTGTTTTTGTTTGTGCGAAAAATGATTTGTCAAAATAAATATTAGTAGCTTGAATAAGTTGAATTTAGTATAAGTGAAAATGAAATTTAGCTAAAAATAAATAAATAAATAAACGAAAGAACCTCGATAGACGAATGCATTATGTAAAGGGGCTAAGGAATTAAATGTAATAATTTAAGTATTCGTCAAGTATTTTTTATTCTTAAGAAAATCTTTAATTACAAAAATATCTCGTAGAAAGTACGTGAAGGGTAATAGAAACTGAGGGCATACGTCAGTACTACTAAATTAACTATAAGGATGTCGGCGAGGATCGCGTATAACAGTTGGGAGTAAAGGAATAGACGTAACTTTTTCTTATCTACGTGGCTCATTGGAATAAGCTCAGTAAGAGATTAGCCACCGTGCAAAGAGCAACATATGAATTTATAACTCAATATGTAAATGCCCACCAAATGGAGACTACAGGATAAAACAAAGAGCTATAGAGAGAGAGAGAGAGAGAGAGACGGTGGTTGAAAAGTTGAGTCAGGTATAAAGAGAGTTGTGGGTGAGAAGAAAATCCGAGGAACCAACGTCGTTTCAATTCCTCTTGCGGAAGAGAAACTTGAAATTGCAATTTCACATTGCGATTTCATAAATTTAAAGAGCTTCACACCCTACATCATCTACAAGCTCATCCTCTCTTCCACTTTTGGATTCACCGTGAAATTCATTCCTATCTCATTCCGGTATCATAACTATTGTATTTACAGTCCGTTTATTTTATTTTATTTTATTTTATTTTATTTATTTTTTTTTTTTTTAACTATGTTTATACGTTATTTATTTTAACGTTCATCAGGGTAAGTCTAGACTTTTCCTATCGTTTTACATTCTTTTCTCTCACTTTTATCTTAATTTTTTTTTATTAATTTCCAATTTAACTACGAGTTTCATTTTTTCCTTTCAAACTTTTCATTTGATTCTTTCATTTTAATTTAACTCTATAATTAATTAAATAACATTAACTTTTAACTTTTTACAATAAGAAGCTTTTTAAAGGATTGTATTCTCTTGATTCCAATGTAAATAAGAATAGTGATTAAAAATTCTGTAAAAGAATGTATTTATGTGATATTCATTGTGATCAACAAATCAATAACATTTTATATAATATAAGAAATTTTTAATTTTTAAAATACCATTTTAAAGCTCAGTTAAAAGTGAATTATTAGTTTCTGTACGAAATTAGTAAAAAAATGACGAAGGTCAATAAAGATTTTATTATCATTTTCTGTATGCATTTATGAGCACTGTTTTTTTTTTTTTTTTTTTTTTTTTTTTTTTTTAGAAGAAAAAAAAAACAACTAATATTTATGAATGTTTTTTCAAAAAAAAAGCGTATCTAAAATTCAAAACGTATAGTTACGCGTCTTGGCTATTCCTTTTTCAAGCTTGTTAGTTTCTCTTAATAATTTACCCGACGAATAAAATCAAAAAGTTATCCGTTCCAAAGGTTTTTATTTATTTTTGGTACTTAGATAATACGATAGGAGTACAATAGAATAGGAGGAGGGAGGTAGGGAAGGCGAAACAGAGATTCAGAAAAATCTAGATTTAGGATCGTGATTGATTTTAATGTGTCAATAGAAATTTAATGTAATGCAAGGTATTTCATACAGAATTATCAAAGTTTCACAATACTTGATATTTCCTTCCTTTATTTATAATGCACGTTATGAATTATTTATTCCTATGCTCAATCACAGTTTACTATATTTTTTTTTTTTTTTTTTTTTAGGCTTTTCAGGAAGCTTGTGCAATAATTTTTACTTGAAAGTAAAGTATTATTCAATTTATGTATTCTTACATATGATTATCCTATACCTTTATTTAGTAAATATAAAAGGCTAGTTAATTATTAATATTTAAATTAAGACATAAATAAAAAAGAAAATATACTTGACAAGTTACAAGTTAGCCTTTTCTTTTATATATATGTATATAGACTATTATTAAGGAACTTATTTTGAAGAAAAAAACTTGTTCCGTAACATTTTAAGTGCAATTTTTAATAGCACGATGTAATGTAATATAGTTTAAAATAATTTAAAACTTGATATCGGCCGAGCATCCGGTCAAGCTCTTATACTTCCATAACTTTTACTTACACTTAAAAAGTAATGAACAAAATACGTACACGTATGCAGGAATACTTTTTAATCGCCAGTGCTATTTATAATTACATTTCATGTCGAGCAGAATAAAACTATGTAATCTCGTCAGTACGCACCTTATACTTCAGATATTTCAGATTCCAACGAGTTCTGTACACAATACTCGTGGTTAAAATCATAAAATTAGAAACAAATGAGAATTTCTCTGCAATAGTTACCATCTACGTCTATCGGCATAACGAAATATCTCGGAAATACGCAATGACGAGCGCATCTAATCGTTATGTCTACGAAGATTCATAACTTGCTCCACGAAACCTGCTGCACGAAAATTAAAAAGGTGCAAAGTGCAAAGACAAAGGGAATGTATTTAGTGGCTCGAGTCTCGTTTAATTACTGGAAGCCCAACAACGTGAATGGTCGGCCCCGCGGTAATCGTCATTTCGTAATTAAAAACGCCTTGGCGTTTAAGGCACGGAAAACCAGAGTGAAAGGCTGCATCCTCGGGCCCAAGTACAGCGTCATGCGAAACTCGTAAACAGTTCGTAATCTTAAAGCGAAATAAATAAATAAAAAGAAAAAGAAAAAAAAAAGGAGTTAAGTTGCTTTTGGAAAAGGTGGAGATGTAAGAGAGAGAGAGAATGTGCGAATAGGCTGTAATATGAAAGTATGCGGACGAGAGGCATTCGATTCGAGATGCCGGCAAGTACAATGAAGGCAAACGATGATTTGACGCTGGATGAGACAAGACAATTTTTGCGACTCATTTTCATCGATGATAGTAATTTTTATTATTCCCCCCTTTCTTTGAATATAAATTATGGCCATTCGATGAAATGTATTTCGACTGTTGTTGAGAATAAAATGTAAGTCATCTTCTGAAATACATCCAACTTCTAATGATTATTTTTAACTTCTTTTTTTTTTTTTCTTTTCTTATTTGTTTATTTATTTGTTTATTTATCATAGACGGTTATACTTTAATTTCAATTAAAATACAAAAAAAAAACCTTTATTTTTTATTTTTAGGATGACGAGTACTCACGTAAATTTCAATTATAAAATTTCTTTGATGCTTATCGCTAGAGGATTAATCTGGTATACAAAAGTAATTTCAATCGATGTAAGATTTGCTCTTTTTATTTATCAATCGATTGTACTTCATTTACTTTTACGTAAATTGACATTTACTTAATTTATAAATCTCATGCATGTACCACTAAGAGACCCTTTTTAAGATTAAACTAAAACTATATGAAGCGAATAATAATAATAATAGATAATAATAAAAAGAAGAAGAAGAAGAATCCTTGAATAATTCATGGAATTGTAATCTGTATTGACAATGGCGCAAAGTCATGATAAATTGACGAGGTTGGCCTTAGTTAGTTTACATTGTCGGTTGAGAATCCTCAAAGATCCGCTGGTTGATAAGAGTCCATGCGCGTATATATTATAAACAGCAAGAAAAAGAAAAAAAAGGCAAGAAAAGCTGAGAATAGAGTTGGGAAAGGGGGAGGAATTGAAAGAGGTTAGGGCCTCATACTACAAGTCAGTTTATGAAGTTAAAAGGAACTTTCTCGAGTTGCTCCTTGACTTTCTTGTTATTAATCCGGAAATCCTGGTTCTTGTAAATAAGAGAGATGGGACGAGGGTGAGTCAGGTGCACGCAAGGGAGCACGCAGACGTGACTCGCTGATTGTCTGGTAGGTTCTTGTAATTCTACGCACACGAAAGTGAGTTTGATGTTGTTACGAGAGCCACTCGAAAATTCATCGCTCTGGCCTCTCACACTTCGGCCTAGAAATACGTCGAAGCCCCATCGACTTGTAATTTCCTTTTTCGGACACTCGAACAACGCGTGCCTTATAATTTTTCATTAGCCTCTTTGTGCGTGTATGAATGCGCGCGCGCGCTCGACGACGACGACGACTGCCTTTGTTCGGTAATGGGTCCTTTTATAAGTACGAAAAATTTATGAATTTGGCTTATTGTAATAAGGCCGTAATTTCATAAATTCAGTAATTTCAAGAGTCCATTGTAGTCAAAATTAATTCCTAAAACGAGTTTTCCTTTTGTTTTTTTTAAATACTTTTATTGACACGTCTAACGAGTTACATCTTAAAAAGGCAGTGAATTCATTCAACTAACAAAGAAATACATGTATAGAGAAATGTTACAAAAATGAAAATGTACAGCACTTACAGTACAAAACAAAACGATGATATCAATATTTATATATGCGTCGTAATAATATTATAATAAAACTATGGAATTCTGAAGAAACGCATTACTCGATGACAATTTAGAAACGTTTGTTTATTAATAATACCTTTATGGATTAAGAGATGTTGTTTCATCCTTAAATTGTATTATCATACATAATTAAATAATGTTTAATAATAAATTTAGTCGTAAACATATTTAGTCTCGTATTTCCTAAGTGAAATTGTATATTTATGTATTAATAACTTTATAATTTTCCAGCCAGTTGATTATTTTATAAAGTTTTTTTAAAACAAAATAAAATTAGCTATTAACTCGCGAATTCTATTAAACTTTAACTTGAAGTACTAAAAAAAAAGTTTACTACAATACTGACGTTAGCAATAATGTAAAAACGCTTGTGTGAGAAAAAACAAATTTTTAATTTTAGAAAAATCGTTGCCAACGATAAGTATCGAGGAAATTAATACGTCGCTCTTTTAAATCTTTCTGGATGCAAGATTAAAGTATTCAATTAGTCTTTATAAGCTAGGCGCTTGAACACAAACGATCACCTAAACGCATATATTTGTACATTTAAAAAAGAAGCATTTACACTCTCAAAAGTTTAGAAGAAATTAATATTATTTTATTTCATTAATCAGGAAAAGTAAAACTTAGCTTTTATAAAAGTAATTTTTTACGAGTAATATTAAAAAATAAAATGAAATAATAATGATAATAATGATATTAGCGACAGCGAGGATAATAATAATCTTAATAATTGATAAATAAAGTAATAAATAAAGGAATGGAGCACATTGGTAGTATCGTGAAGAGTGCTCGGTATATGCAGAATGTGGAAGATGGTAAAAACGACGAAAGTAACAGGCACATGTTGTTGGGCGTCGAAAAATACGATGCCGTAGAATATACAAATTTTTTTTATCTCCAACGCGCTCGAGAGTAGTGCGAATAAAATGTATTATTAAAAAAGATTCTCTCTCACTCTCACTCTCACTCTCACTCTCACTCACTCTCTCTGCGTTTTTCTCTTCTATATATATATGTGGACCGGTCGGAATGATGGAAAGTGTCTCTCGGCTCCGTTTCCTTATTCAACGGCGTAATCTTCGGGTTCCTCGCGCATGAAACTCGACCGCTCCAAAAAAAAAAAAAAAAAAGAAAAGGTTAGGTTGGAAGGCGAGGACGTATAAATAAAGCGAAACGTATAAAAAAAACGTCGTCGCGCGTCTCTCTGGCCCCGTTGGCCTATCGTCGGTCGCTCTCCTGGTGTCGCTGTAAATCGTCCTCGTCAACTCATCGAAAGACCCATATCCGCGAATGTCCTCTCGAGAGCGACGACGAGAGAAGACCTCGGACAAAGTGAATATAAAGAATACCGCGGACAAGGACTTGTGACACCCGACAACCAGCGTTGCATGCGAATGCTTAACCTTTCAGATTTCAGATTCAAGCTTCTCACTTCGTCTCCCGCTACTGCACGAATATTTTTTCTCTTTCTTTCTTTCTTTCTTTCTTTCTCTCTTTCATTTCGTTCTAATAATCAGGAGCAAGGGTCTCTGATTTCTTGTGAGCACCCGACATCCGTAACTCTTCGGCCCTGCCCTTCTTCGCGACGATCTTTCGTCACTCCGGACTAACCCCCGTCCAACCGACCAACTCAAACCTCACTTGTCAAAGATATGGGAGGAGGGACTGCGGGACGGAATAATTCACCGCTGTATTATCAGCCGTTCTTAAATATATTCTTAAAGAAATCGCGGGAGAGTAAATTAATTGGGCTTCTATTTTTATCCAATTGAGATTACAAGTAAGTTTTTGTTTTTACATTTAACGACGCATCAGCTGGATGCAATACGCAAATAATTCAAAGCTAATCTATAAAAAATAGACTCGAGCTTCGTATAATTACATCCCGACGAAAATGTAATATCGGAATTCAAGGTAATTTTCTCTACATAGCTTTGGGTTTTCATTTTATACTACCCGAATGAATCTCATACCGAATCGCCATTTGGCCTATTTACCTATCAAATAATTAATTACATTAATTCTACTTACGGGAATTAGTTGCTCCCCCTATCTAAAAGTATTTCATTCCGGGTGTTTAAATATACGAGAAAGCTCTCGGCCATAAAATTTTTTATAATACAATACTCTAGGCATTGTAATAATTTATAAGTAACGTCCGCATTTTCACTTTGTAATATTTAATTAAACATTACGAACGAGTCAATCTTCTTGCTCTCGGTATAAGCACAGAGGTAATTCTTTCTTACGAGTTCATAAACATCGCTGTTCGGGCGCGCCTAATAATTTTCTCCTCTTTTTAACTATGTATACGCAATGTTTTCGTCAAAGTAATAATGAGTTCGGCCTTCCTTATAACGTTGAAAATAAGTTGATAATTCAATGGTTTGGATATATTTGGATTTAAATGATTTACAGTCTCTGTATGTAATGATTATAACGCGAAGAGCAAGTGGCAACTGAGCTAATAAATCATACAATTTCGTAGATTTATTCTAAAATAAATAAAGTAAACTTATTAGCACCCGCTCGTTTTTTACGTTTAGTAGCAATGTAATTAGATATCCTTGAAACTGGCACGCGTGTTACCGCGCCTAAATTTGTTGCTTACGAATACAATTAACAGAAATTACTACATTATGTTAAATATATATATATATATATATAGTTTGGTCAAAGCCTAAAAAAATCGTTAACAAGTATTGAATTTTATTCTGGGATAAGTACAAGCTTTAGATCAACTGTAATATACATTCCCGTCGTTATTGATTTTTATATTCAGACGTACGCGTATATATGTATATATTAATACAAGGGTGACGGAATGCGCAACCGTTAAGGGATTCCAGAATAAATTGAGCCGAATAGTTGGATATATATATGAAATCGAAAACAAAAGTGAGTCAAGCTTCGTGCAATTTAATCGAATGACGAAATAAAGCTCAGGAATCGGATGTCGGATAATTTTGTTTTCGTAATCACGAGGTAAAAAGTACGATATAAGCAAGACATAAGTGAATAAGCTCGTGAGGAAATTAATGGTCCCGAGGAGTATGGAGGAGTGAGTAGCGGCTCACTTCGTTGTTACGAACCGATAGTAGTCGGGATATTCAAGAGATATTCAAAATTCCAATTATGACGAATGGTAGGGTAGGAGCGAGATAGCCCAATCCCGTGGACCCTGACTCCGATTGACGCTCAATTGAATCCGAGAATCGAGCAATCGCCGAGTTATGTCGGATTAATGGCACCGGCCATTCATGAAAACTGGTCACGGATTTTCTAATAATATCGCCTTTGACATCTGCTGTTGCAGGCGAAGCTTCGCGTGATGGTGGAAGAGAACGCGGCTACCGGGCTCCGGCTCGACAGCGACCTGGAAAAATCGAGGACCGACTCCGGCCCCGGACTGCGGATCTACAACAACAACAACAACAACAACAACAGCAACAGCAACAGCAACAACAGCAGCAACAGCAACAGCAACAGCAGCAACAACAACAACAAGAAGAAGAAAAACAGCAACAACGGTCTTGGTGGTAATAATGGCGCGGGTGCCGGGATCGGCGGGGGCGGTAACAGCAGTAGCAGTAGCACCAGCAGCAGCAGCACCAGCACCAGCAGCGCGAGCAGCACCAGCGGATCGATGCCCTCGAGCAGCAGCTGCGCTCCGCCCGGACAAAATTCATCCTCGAGTGCAAGCGGGCCGGAGGTCGCGAGCCCGCCAACCCCTCGGGAACAAATGCACTTGCTGCACCACGAGGAGGCGATGGCAAAGAGACTGAGCACCGGGAGCAGCCCCGTCGACAAGAGGAGCTCCCTAAGTGACAAAAGCATCAGTCCCGTAGAAGGGAAAGAGGCGCCAACGAGTCCGATCGACAGGAGGCCAAGTCCCGTCGGTAAGAAAGCAACCGATTATACCATTAGCAAGAGAACGAAATCGAGCCGGGATTGTTCCCCATCTTCCCTAGCTTTGCCAACGTCCTTTTCATTCGTCCAGCTTATCCGTTAACGTGCGCTTGATCCCGGCCCGGATAAGATCGCTCGCACCTCGGCAGCTCGTGTCTCCACATCAATAATTCAAGTCCTCGATATTCTTAAAATCTTAAAACGAAATGATTATGTAAAATTGCCTCTGTACCCTCGACCAGTAAGAGACACGACTAAAAAAAAAGTCCTCAAGTCCTTCGTAAGCCTTTAATATTACTGATTGCCGCGCTAAACTGCCCTTAGAATCATACGGGTAGGTAATTCGATTGACCTCCTAGAGATTTCGCCAAGCTTCTATCGCGACCAAGATGTACGACTGAGTGTATTAAATTCCGACTCGAGCCGCTCGCTCGACGAAAATCGTGCCACCAATAACCATCGACGTATTCAAATATTCACGCGCACCCGTACAAGTCTGCACGGCGAGTAAATTAATTTTAACGAGCAAACTTTTTCGTGCACACGCATCGGGGATCTGTCGTGACTTCAAATGAAGTTGACTCTTCGCGCAGTCGTCAACTGGCCCATTACGAGATTTAATATCTCTCTCTCTCTCACCCTCTCTCACCTCTCTCTCACCCTCTCTCACCCTCTCTCTCTCACCCTCTCTCCAATGCGCGTAACGCGTGTGTAATGCGTATGCGTTTGATGTAAGAAACGATAATTAATAATTTTATTGAGCCGAATGATGGAAGAATTGTAAGAAGGAGCGTGATTTTATGGAGAATGTTTGCGAGTTCGAAGTGTCGGAGCGCGTATCTAACCGAAAACCAATAGCCACCGGGTGGTGTGGTGGGGGGCGGGCGCATTAGGATTCCCGGGCAATAAGTGGCGGTCGGGAGGATCGGGGAGGATGATGGGGGCAGATGATGGCCTGGTCCGTTGGTTCCAGAGCTAAGGAACGGCTCGCCGTGCGCGAGTCCGGGCGAGCGGGTTAACGGACGCAGGTCGTACACAGCCCTGGAGAAGACGAGGCTCGGCGGATCAGGGGGAAGCGGGGACTCGCGCTCGGGCAGCGCGAGCCCCATCGGCGCCCGGCCCTTCTTCCAGCGCCCGAACCAGGAACGGCTGCGCACCACGAGCCAGAGGCCCCTTGGTAAAGAGGCGGCCGAGTACCAGCCGGACATCGTTAAGGATTTTGTCGACGGAGACGCGCGGACCGAGGAGGAGAACGAGCCCCCGGGACCCGCGCCCAGCAGCAGGCCCTGCTCCCCGGGCAATCCTCTAGGTTGGCGCTGGCGCACGCTATCAAGTTGGTCGCCTTGAATTCCTTAGCGGTGCATGCACGGACAGTAAGCCGCGAGCTCGCCATGCGACTGTTCCCAAAGACGGCGGGGATACATTCGATCGGTGATAGCGATCCTTGACGGCGATCGATGCTCCGCTACACTTGCTCCGCTCGCACACCTCGACGGCATTCCGTATTATCAAAAGTTTCGTTGAGCGCTACACAATGAATGCTAATGCATAATCACGATAACGTACGCAACGTACCTCAGCCTTTTCATTTTCACGTCACTCGGTCATTGCACGCGATTTGTTTATTTATTTTATTATTATTTTTTTATTTTTCTCGTTTTTTTTCTCTTTTTTTTCTCTTTTTTTTCTCTTTCGCAGGCCTAACGATCGAGCGCAAGCACTATTTCTGCACTACGTTGTCGACCATGTTTTGTCTAAAATTCTTAAGAAATTTGACATACAGCTGCCTGCCGTTTTACTTGTCGAGCCCCGTTACGTTCACCTTAACTTTCTACGAACAGTCGGTCTCTCTGCCTAATCCGACTAATTCACCGCGGCCCTTAAATCCATGCGGGATCATCTCTTGCTTACACTTACACTCGCACCGCGCAATCAACGTGAATGTATATAAAAGTCGCTGCGGCCCTGGAGCCAACGATAAAAAAACGATAAAAAAGTAGACGATGTCGTCTACGTAGCAACACGATGTCCTAACGATTTTACGATTCGACAGCTATAGGGGACCCGGTGGTGGCCTCCCGGTTGTCGAACCTCCACGGGGGTGGCAGCGGCGGCGGCGGCGTCGGCGGCGTCGGCGGCATAGTCAGTGGCCACGCGGTGGAGTTGGCCTCGACCCGGAGGCTACGGTTGGAGAACGAACGCCTCGTAGCCGAGGTCGCGCGACTTCGTCGACTTCTGCTAAGCGGCGCCTCGCGGGGTGAGGTCGGTGCCGACGACGCGGTCATCGAGGACGAGGCACGCTTCGTCGCCCTTGAAATGGAGCTCCAGCACACCCGTGAGGCCCTACACGCCCTCAAAGCCGACAGGAAACGGCTGCGCGCCGAGAAGTTCGACCTGCTCAATCAAATGAAGGCGTTGTACGGCACCCTCGAGGACAAGGAGCGCGAGCTCAGGGACTTCATACGCAACTACGAGCAGGTACGGACCCCGTCGACATCATCTCTTCGTAAGCATTTAATCGGGAGAATAATTTAATACCCCTCGACACGACGTTCTTAAAAGGTCGCGTGTTCCATTGTCAGACATTATTATTGATAAAAGTAATTTATCAGCTTGAAAGGTGGAATATCAGACGTTGCCCGCGCATACGTGACTTCGCCGCTTATCGAGGAATCAATTACGATTCTCATAAACTGGACATAAATTTTTCCGTCAATACAAAATCATAATACTTTGGCGAGCGAACTTTTGATTGCAGAAAAATAAAATTATTCCAAACATTTCGACTTAGTCGTCTCTTAGCATTCTTATACATACATACATACATACATACATACATACATAACTGTCCGTGTAAATGTACGCTCTCGTTAGGAATTTGAGATTATTATCGATTTTACCCGATTTCCCGTACGAATTTTATCCTCGTCGGTATCTCGTTTACATGTATGCCGACGCCATTGCAACGAATAATTTATTATTTATTATAAAATAGCCGGCAAGACTACAGAATGAATAAGAACAGGGAATAATTGTAATGCACCGACGATTGTCAGCAAAGTTATACGTGCATTAATTAGAATTCAAAATACTTTTATTCAGCTCTGATGCTGCTGCGTTGCCTGCTCTTTTATCTCCCTGCCGCGACCTTGTACCGATCTCTCGTCGATAATTTGTATCGTCACTGGTATACGGGTCCCATTGGGTCCGTCAGGTCCGAAGGGAGCGCATTAAAGAAGAAAAAAAATTGTACCTCGTGTAACTTGCTCTGCTGTTTTGACAACTGAAGCTTTAGCTGATCCACGATTTCATCGAGGATTAATTTCTTATAAATCAAAGCAAGTCCGGTATAAAATTATCTTGTCACCTGGGACACGATAAAAATGGTGACTGGCTCTTGTCGCACCCCGTTGTCGTTGTTGTCGTTGTCGTTGTTGTTGTCGTTGACCCCGTTCTGCCAGAGAACGTCTAACGTCACATTGTAGTACGTCGAATAGACGTGAAATGTCCAAAGCGGTCGGTTACAGAGACTTCGTATTGATTCGTCGAGTTCTTCTGCCAGCCTCGGTGATATGTCAGCCAAAGTTCAAAGTCGCCATATTTAAAAAGAATCTCTTCGTTTGTAAAATTCAATTCATATCCCGCATCGATTCAGCAGCTTTGGAATTTACATATGCTTTTTAGCATGCATTTCACCAAGAGGCTCGTTAACAAATTATTAATAAAGTCCCTCTTAATCGTAGGAATAATAATAATTTTCATTGAAAATTATTTACTACGCGGATGGAGATTGCACGTGACCCCTTGCGGGCCTTTTTTTTTGTTCTTATGTCATTCGTTCTTCCCTGTCATCCTGTCATTTGCCGAGAAAATCCATTATTAGCGCGAACGAGATTGCAATATTGAGATCGTCATCATTGGAGGATGATCGTAGCTCGGTGAATCATTAAAATCGCTATAAATTCTTGAGACATCAAATTATCCGCAGGTTGATCGAGGACTACCCCCTTAGCCGATCAATTTTGAGAATTCAAAAGCAAAAGTTCCGTGAAATCACTGCGTAAAAGCTTCATCGCAAAAATCTACTCCCACTATTTTCATTCAAGCGATTCTCATTTATTATATCGTTAATAATAATAATAATAATAATAATAATAACATTGTTGCTCTGGCGATGTACTCTGTGAAGCCTAGGATGTATAAAAGCGTCGCGTCGCTATTTATATCCGATTAAACAATCAACGCGAAAAGACCGCCGATTGAGTTTCGCTATTACAAAATTTACTCCTCTAAATCATATTCGAATTGACACGTGCGATCGATCCCCAATTTTATCCCCAAAATTTTAACTACTTACTTCATTTTCTCACAAATGTTGCCTTCTAATACTCTCTCTCTCTCTCTCTCTCTCTCTCTCATCCTTTTATTCATCTTTTCATCTTTTCATCTTTTCATTGGTCTTTGGTTTGGTGCTCGATGAACGGGTAAAATGAAAGCAGATTTTTTTTTAAATAAAATTAGTAGAAAATTTTTCATTTTTAAATATTTAATCTTCACTAAACTCGTCTAAAAAGGTTTTTCTATTTTATAATAATCTTCTTCCTCTGCAATATGATACTGATCGCCTTTACCTAAATTACTTTATAAAAAGATATAATGTAATGTTTCATATTACGTTAAACAATGAAAATTATAATTATTTAATAATAATTATTAAATGCGTGCGTTCTCGTGAAACAAGGGCAATTGAATTTTAATAAAAGTTAAATATTCCTTGAATCTTAGGTATTGCTCGAGGCTTAATACCTTATGTCTTAATAGATATTAATTGTAAATAATCATATAAACGTCTTACAAATGAAATAGATTACAAAAATTTGGAATTTTTTTTTTTTTTACAGATAACTTAACTTCTTAGGCATTAATTCAACGCGTACAAATTGCTATGATAAATTTTGTAATTCGATTCATGATACGAGTTCATGGCGTTTAAATTTATTACGTATTCTACAATTAGTTCGTAGCTGACTGAAATACAATACGCAAAGCGTTGTATTTGAATTGAAATCGTTGAAATATTAAGTATTTAAATCAATAAAATATAAGAGAAAATATCAATACGTAAAAATAAATTAATATTTATTAACATTATAATGTGCATAACGTACAGCAACGTGTAAATTAATTAATTTTTCAAACTAGCTGTAAGATTGTTAAATATTGTTAGTTTACATTAATACTTATATATTAGTTAGAATTTAATTTTTTTTTTGTTTTTGTTTTTGTTTTTGTTTTTGTTTAATACTGATCTCTCTATGTATGCAGTTAAATTGTTAAAAATGCGAATAATTGTATTAATCGAATTTACATACGAAACAATGATTCAATGAACTCATATCGATTCTTATATTACAAAAATTACAAATAAGCCTACCAATTTTTTCTTGATATTAAAATTGCCAAGCGAATTATATGACTGTAAAAAATCCTTGAATATGTGATAAAATCAATTTTATCTTCTTGGTAAAAGTACGATAGGGCTTAACGAGATAAATAAAGTTAGAACGAGCCGAAGCTTCTTTATGCTTAAAGTACTAGATATGGACGAGGGTATATACGGAAATATATTTTTGAAAAAACTTTTGATTGGATAAAAAAGCTGTATCATATGGAAAGTGGATGAGCTTAGGCTACTTTCGAAATAATACCACGTAAATTAATCTAGACAAGGGATTTTCTTTCACATTTATTTATAAAATTGTTTTAATATTAATTAATAATTAATATTTGAAGTCAATAAGAATTGCCGTATATAGTCCCCAACGTAGCTAGATCATATTTTCTATTCAACTCTAGTGAATGAATATTGATCAATTAGCTAATAAGTATAGTAAATTTGGGTCAAAGATTTTTCGCTGATTTTCTCGATTAGCGAATATAATTCTCAATTGATTGTTATTAATAAATTAAAAGTAATAGACTTACTTTTCAATACAAGCAAGCGTATACATTAGCAAATAATCAATAAATAATAAATAAAGAAATACATTGGTAAATCTTTACGTATCAATGCATGCAAAATCTTGCAAGTACAAAATTCGCCAGTCCTAGGTATTCGGGGGTGGGGAATGATGACGCAAGGAGAATATTCTTGATTTAAGATCCGAGAAAGAGAGAGAGAGAGAGAGAGAGAGAAATATATATATAAAGATAGAGGTTGAATAAGAGCTTCAGCAACTCCTTCGTTCTTACATTGGCTTGAATGATAAAATGCTTCGTAATAGGCATTGAAAAGCCTTGTCAACTATAAGGTTAGAGAGTTGCAAAAGGTCGCTCCGATACTATATTCACGAGAATTTTTCCGGCGATAAAGCGTCCTGTCAATTTCCCGACGCCTTGAATTCGTCCGACCCTCATCTTCCCTCGATTATGTAAGCGGATTGATGTATTGATGTTCCCCATTCGAGTCTCCCTTTATTTCAGCCTCGGGAATTTACAGAGAAACATAAGGCAGCTCGATAGAAAGAAGAAGAAAATGAGAAAATAGTGAGAGCGCGAGGGGGGCGGAGGGCAGAAGTATATCATTTTTTGTAGCTAAGTCAACCTTAATTTACATTTACGAGATTAAGTTTTTAATGTTGGTAACTCGATGCTTCTACTACGTCCTTTATTAAATTTATGCCCCCTCCCCCCGCCCACGTCAGCTTACTCAGGTGAATTCTGTCCTCTGATGGCAAAAACTGATTTTCCTCCAATTTTCGAGCGCATTAAATTCGGATAAAGATAGAGAGTTGGAGAGAGTTGGAGAGATAGAGAGAGATAAGATTCATATGGTACCGGCATTCAACTGTTGATTGCGATAAGACTGTCGAAACGTTTTATC
The DNA here is from genome assembly GCA_018883505.1 of Ceratosolen fusciceps. Classification (NCBI taxonomy): domain Eukaryota; kingdom Metazoa; phylum Arthropoda; class Insecta; order Hymenoptera; family Agaonidae; genus Ceratosolen; species Ceratosolen fusciceps. Next base: position 49,752 of record RCIC01000039.1, on the reverse strand, counting down.
GTAAACATATTAACAGCCTATTGATTTACATTATAAAGCTTGTTTACAAATGTCTATATTATTTTTATTTCTTTATTATTTATACTTATAGTAAATATTTCTTCCGTTATTCAATGCTTTATAGATTTGCAGGCTAAATGTACTTTTAAAATTATATCAATAAAAATTGCCGATAACGAATATGATTTTCTTATTATAACAAAGACTAAACTTTATACGAATTATCTTATTCAGGCAAGCACATTTTCTATCATTTAATTATTCGTACGAGAACATTGTTACCGTTATAAATTCATATGACAAGTACATTTTTCATTGAATAGTCAAGCAACAAAGTATCTATAATTAATAGTCAAATGACGTAAAATAGACTCAGTTGGCCAAATAACTACACTTAACCAGAAAACATTGATGTCTCTTTTTATTACATCTATAAACAATATCACGTCTATTGTATACAGCTAGGCGAGCTAAATTGTAAATGCATACATAAACAAACATATTACGATAAACAAGTGGCTCGGAAAACTTGTACGTAGGTAGGAGTAATAGAGACAAAAACGGGCAATAATTGATCAAGTAAAAGAAAATAAAACAAAGAATTAAATGAGCGATAAAAGGAAAATAAAAGTATTGAATACATAAAATAGTTGGGGAAACAATTTGGGGTGGAAGATAAGAAAAGTCCACATGTCCAGAAAGAGTACTTTCGGTATTGCCGTATCATTATTCTACCCTCAATACTTAGCCTTGCCCCTTGATGGGGCTCGACGATAGATAAGCAAAGATAAGGGAAGAAAATGAAAAGAAAGACCGTGCGGAGGATGGATAAAGATAAGAGATAAGAAAGGAGAAGGTCGGGGGCCTTTGTCGTCCTCGTCTCTTGCGCGGTTATGTCGCATCTTGTATTTTATCATCGTCCCGGGAACGCCTTCCATTCCTTTCTTGCTCCTCGTGGCCTCGAAGATTTTATTTCTTCCGTTCCTTGACAACCTCGAAACCCTCGATGAAAAGACAAACAATGCAGCGTTATAAAATTTTTACAGACTCGAGCGCCTCGCCTCCCTCATCACCTCCAATCGTATATATGTTCTCGGCCTCGTTGCGCGACATATTGAATGAAGGGAATGAAGGGACACCCCGACCGACTTGTCCTCCAATATTTTAATCTTAATGCTACCTCATTAAGGATACAAGAACGTCGTCGCGGTCGCATGTGTGTTTTGCGTAAAAAGTCTCGCGTAGTAGTGGTATTATGAAAAACGACATTGGCAATAGCCGTATCTTAAACATACATTATCCAGAAAATAACATTAATTTATATATATATATACATATATATTATAAGAAAATATATGATAAATGAGTGGCTTAGCGAGCTGTCGAGACGAGATTGAGATTAAAGCATTAAAAAATAAATAAAATAAAAAAATACGTGTGCATGCAACACATAAAATTATACAATGATGTGCATGGTCTACGTCGGGCGAGAACATCCCCCTCTGGGGCAAGAGCCAGCAATAATTCCGTATTACGTAGTTGATCACGTTATTAATCACGTTATAATTTTTCGTACCACCTGTATAAATGTCTGTTAAATCAGGAAAGTTTCTCCTTTATTTACGTCTATACGTAGTTGAGGCAAATTCCCGAAACTTTCACTTACTTTCGTATGGACCAGCAAACGATGATTTTTCTCGGCAATTTTTCTTTATCATAATAGTCGACCCCTACGTGACGCACACGTACACGCTACACGACATTTAACTACGCGGTGTCAACGCGGATTAAGAGGTACAATGTAATTAAGTGCATATGCAGGGCTGTGCAAAAGTTAATATCATTCGGCCAATGGAGTACTGTGCGCTAAATAATGTACATCGGTTGCTTAGCGTGGGCTTAGCGATGTTTTCTATGATTCGGGCGCGGATACGCGGATACGCGCATCTCGGTAATGATAAGCTGTTGATTTCGTAAAAATGATGGATTTTGCACGAGATCCACTTGTCTTTGCCGACATGCGCGATATCTCCGGTAGCAACCGGTGCACACAATAATGATTCATTGTAAAAGCGTGCATGCTGAAGCTGAAATCAGACGAAATAACAAGGCGGGGGGAGGGGGAGGGCTAGAAATACGTAAGTCAAATTCTGTCTAGAGAAACGATGACGCGGAAATAGATGGGTTGGTTGGTTGGTTGGGGGTGGGGAACTCGAGGCGCGGTCAATATTATTTTAGATCGTCAGAGAATTTCATTGAATTTTCAAATTACCAATTCGAGGTAAAAAGTCGTTGTTTGCGTTTTCCTTCAAATTATTAAAAAACAAAAAGAAAAAAACAAAAAGAAAAAAAAAAAAAAAAAAAAAGAAAAGGATACGTACGAAGTTCGTGAATGTTCTCGCGTAAAAAGTAATTTCGAGCGAGCCTTATTACTTAAAAAAAAAATTCCTTACCAACCAACCAACAGTAATCGTCGCGTCGACAATAAATAATGCATGCAACTGTAATAGTAATAAAAACAAGAGCAATGCAAAGGCAGAAAAAACTAAGCCGAGATACTTTTTCATTAAATCCAATAAATTTCGTCAAGCTATAGTGTAGTTCTGCGTTACTTTCTGCTTGTCTGCTTTCCTAAAAGAATGCTCTATTCAAATCCGAGACTAGACGCAATCAACGTCAAAGAGAACTATACCTAATAAATATTGGCTCAATGGCTCTAATAATATATATATATATATTTGTTGTTATACAAATAAGTTCAATAAATCTGTAAAAGGTATGTTCAATGTTTTTTTTTTTATACTTATTTGTCTTGTCATTTATGTGCGACGTTCAACTATATTTCTAAGACTGGCCGTATAAAGAGTCGCATAATAATTATAAAACAATGGTGGTAAATGGATATCAGTTATACGCGAATGTGCTATTCAAGTCGCGTACGCGTATGTAAGGAATTAACTAATCGTCTGACCGAAATTTATATGGGACATTTTGAGGAATTTCAAAGTCCCGCGTATTTGAAACGGCGCGGGTAACAATAACAAAGCCCGGATCTTACGAATATCCAAAAATTATTTCTAATCGAGAGGCATTCGTTACATTGACTTCCCTTGTATCGTAATACGTTACGTGAAATGCACAAAAATATTTTTGAATTTTTTTTCTTCTTCGCAAAAATTTATCACACGAATAAGCAATATTTTACACTATTATAGTGCATGGAAATTAAGATCTTTCGTTGTTAATATTGCCAGCCGTCGTGAAGCTCGTGTTTATAATCCTATGAACAACTTCATAGGCAACTAAATTATTTCTCATACTCCTATAACATTATTAGGGTCGACGGGGTGATTTGGGTGGTGAGGGGAGGGGAGAAGTCGATTGACGTTCGTCCGCTGTTTGAACATGAGTTTTGATGAACCGATCAAATAATCTTTTCCACGTATCCGTCTAAGGTCTTATTGAGTCTCGGAAAAGTATTTATTTGCTAACGGTTATGATAGCCAGGACCTTTTATATTTCGGCACATCTGTATTCCGTCTGAGCATCTCAATGTTCAGATTTCAAGCCGCCAGACAAATGAATGAAAAAAAAAAATTATTCGATATTACGATCACGTTAATTAACAGAAAGAATTTGAAAAGTTCGTATTGTTTATTTTGTCTGGTTTTTTTATTAAATAAGCTGCGCGTATACTTTTCTGGTAATCGCGGTAAATCTTAATTGAGTTTAGATCATCGTATAATGGGTCCGATCGTTCGGCGTTCGGCTCGCTCACCGCGAACATTACATTATGTTAAGGAAATCTGTTTCTTACGTACTGCTAGAAAGCGATAGTAATTAAAAAAAAAAGGATAAGAGGATCGTATAAAAATAAATTCATTTACGTACATTATACAATTATACAATGCAATTGATTATGGCCGGTGTGTGTCTGAAAATCTTGACTATTTAAATAATTTTTGGCGTATGTGTCATGCGACTGACATACATTCTCGTATATTTTCAATAGAGTTTGCTTATGGAGTGAAACTGGTAGCAGGGATTAATTTCCTAAGTATCATAAGTAATTGAAGCAAAACAACCGAAAGCAATAATGGCTCGATCGATTGATCGATTGCATGAATTATTCGTACCCATAAAGCATTTCGGTATTTCAGTATTTCAGTATTTCTTCTCGAACGTCGCGCACGAAACATTTGCACTTCATCTTTTATGAATAATTTTAATGAGGAAGGCGACGATCCTGAACTGTATGATAATGCGAACGATACGATTGATAGGCGAAGTGAATAATAGTTATTACGGTTGAGGGGCTGAAGAATATTGGGAGCGCGAGAAAAATAAAGCCGTGTAAAAGAAAAGGGGAGCGCGAGTAGTTGTGTGCGAAATTTCAATTAGCGCGAAGACAAATTTTGATTATTCAAAAAACCCTTGCCGTCACATTTACATTTTGCATTAAAAAGGGGCGAGGGGAGGAAAGTTACGGGGGCGACTCTGCAATATACCGCCAAATTCGATTAAAATACTTTAATTGTTCTACTTTACAATGCAGCCTCTCTTGATTCTAACTTGATTCTAACATGAACTAAAGGTCTCTTTGACCCTCGTCGCTTCCAAGCATGCAACAACAACGAGCATTTAATTTAATATGTTTTAAAAAAATAATTAATAAAAAACTACGTGGACAAATGGACGGCATTACAATCATCTAAATTATCCATTCGATTCACATGTAACGCAATGATGTTGAGAAGAAAAAAAAAAACATCATGATATTATGATGATGATGATGATGATGATGATGATGATAATAATAATAATAATAATAATAACAGCAAAAATAAATCTCTGAGCTTGACAAGTAAAAAACCGAAATACCTGCTTCTGTATAATAGCACTGACCGTCTGTTTTAAACAGTATTTTTGTCCTTATCGCGATTCATTAGCCATCGCGAGGATTGTGTCAATTGAAAGTCACTTTACATTGAACACGGCAATTCAAATACAGTAAATACAGTACACGAATACTCGTATCATAATCTCAGGCCATTCAAATCTCTCCGGCCTTCCAATATAACCGCAAACGTCCATCCGTTTACTCGGCCTCGAGGCTTTCATCCTACCGACTTCATTCCTGCCCCCCATCTCTCTCTCTCTCTCTCTCTCTCTCTCTCTCCCGCCCCGCGAAATGTATAATCATATGTAGGAATAGATTAGGAAAGATCGAATCTTTTGCTGTTGCAGCGGATACGGGAGAGCGAGGCGAATCTTGGGAGGATGCAGCAACCGGGCGGCGTCGGTGCCGAGGAACGTGAGATGGAGCTCGAGCGTGAACGATGGAGCCTTCTGAGGGCAGCCCGCGACGAAGCTGACCGGAGTCTGGCACTGGCCGCCAACCTTGCCGATAAGGAGGCAGCCCTCTCCCACGCCCACGCTACGATCAAGGAGGTAAGCGTTAATCACCTCGATGCTCCTCGGCAACTCACAATGGCCTTGCTTCCATTGCTCGGGCATCCAATCGAATGCCATCCATTTCCATTCGACGCCTCTAATGATTTCAATCGCCACAGCAGGAAGCAGCGAATCTGAAATTTTTAATTAAATTAATAAGCTATGACCCTTAAAAGGGTGGCCGTCTTACAACGTGCCAGTTAATATGTTAATATTACGATGAAGAAGAGAGGATGAATGAATAATAGATCCGAAAAAGAGAATTTCAATTGGATTTAATCGCCTACGTGGTATCTTACCTTCCTTCGTGGTTTTTTTTTTTTCTGCAGCATTTTACATTTATATATAAGGCATAACGTTTGCAACACCGCCCCCCCCCGCCCCAAACAGAAGTACCAACAAACTGTTGTTTACTACTCTAAGCTTTACTTTACTCTCATTTGTGACGATGCTTTACCTCGACGTTAGACATATTCAAAGTGCATCTTTGAATATTATTTCATTCTCAATCCTTTATGATGTCGTGATCTTATCCGTCGCCGGTTGATTCAATTGGGTTATGTGAAGCACGGAAGCACGGAGCTTCGTGAACGCGCACCCACCCTCTGCCCAAAGTCGTCAATATCATTACAAAAGGGCGCGCGTATAATTTATTATTTAAATAAAATAAAATAAAAACAAAATAATATTGGCAATTTCTTTAATAGTAAAGAAAGAAAAAAAAAAGGAAGGGAATAACTTGAATTATTGAACTCATCAGATTTTTTGCAGCCTTTTTTTGTTTTTAATTGAACTCTCCGGCAGAAATAAGAAATAATTCATTCGGGTCGGACAATCTGCTCAATCTGCCAATAATAATAATAATAATTATTATTGAAAAATCGAAATAATCGGCAAAGGCCGTATTTTATTAAAGTAAGGAAGAAAAAAGTTCGAATATAGATGTTAATGATAAGATTTGCACTGATGATATTGCAGCTCCAGCGTCAGCTCGCGGACCGCGTAGGGGGCGGGGCCAGCCTTAGTGACCAAGAGTCCCTGGTCTCTTTTCCCAGAGGGAGCGTCAACGGAGCGGCGACTCCTGGTGCGGGGAGCGGCAACGGCCTACTCGGGCAGCTCGGCCAGCAACAGCAGCCGGGTCAGGGCTCAGCAGGTGAGCTCGTGGTCGTGGGCGCCATCGGTACGGGGCCCGGACAGGCCGGTGACCGGGGCAGCTGCAGCGCTGACAGCGGTGTCCGGGGATCGAGCGACCGGGAAAGTGGCGGAGCTACCAGCATTGGTGGCAACCTCTCTGACTCGACAGCCGATGGTCAGTTTCATTTTAACCTTCCCCCCCCCACCCCCACCCCGTATTCTCTACGTCGAGCTCGCGTAGTTGCGTTTTTTTATTTAATCCGTAATGAGCTCATGCTCTTTTATGTATTTGCTTTCACTTAATCTCCTGCATTCTTATTCCTGTTCTTTTATTTATTTTCTTCTTTTTTTCTTCTTCTTCTTTCTGCTACGTCACAGTGCCTCATAGGCAGAAATATTAAAGTGAAACTAGTAATGTAAATTGACAAAGACAGTGAACCATTTCGTTTTATTTGATAATTGATAAGTGTTATTCGGATTCGATTGTGCCTTATTTTCCAGCCATAATTATATATTGGAGATCACTTTCATTTAAAAATCAACAGCTTTACCTATTTTTATTTACGTAACCTTTAAAGGGAGAGATTAAATATTGCTTTACGTGAGATTGAATTTATTAATTCACTAGTTTTATGAAGGAATTGAGTAAAACCGGAGCTAGAATTTATTGCTTAAATAAGTGATCGATTTTAATTCTATAAAAATATATTAATTTAATATATTATTGAAATCCAAGTACTTGTGCTTTACACGAAGACCTCTATCTAAAATTTCTTGTATTATTTATGTACAGCGTTAAATATTTAATTGATATTAATACCCATAATACAGTAATGACTTTATTAAGTTTACAAATAATGTGAAAATCTAAATTATCTCTGAACTTAAGTTAATAAGATTTCTTATTTTATTTTATTAAGTCTAAAACGATATTATGAATTAGATTAAAAATTCCAGACAATTAGAAATCAATAATGATTTATACATTAAAAATCATTTCAATTTGAAAACTTTCTTTCTCAATTTCAATTTCATTTTATTGTTTTAATTTAGATGCCTCAATCAATATTCTTAGACAATCAATATTAAGTGTCGATAAAAGTTTATATTTCATTATTAAGAGACTATTTAGTAATATAGAGAATAAAATTGTAATTACGAAATGCAATTAAAATCGTCTAATACAATTTAGACGTAGAAGAATTAATTATTAATTAATTAATTAAAAAATATTTCTATTTTAAGAAAAGAAAATTTATTTCTAAATTATAATTTGGATTCTTAATCCTAAAACTACGGAAAGTCATAATTAAGAATACATTGTGCATGCAGCAAAGTACTTTCCTGACGCTAGATAATCATCAAATATATATATATATATATATAGATTTTAAAATTAACTCCTTATTAAAACGTAAAAAGAATAAAGTAGTTATAGTTATACAAGAGCTCAATCCCTTTTTATAATTTATTACAAGAGTTCTTCAATGTAAATTGGTGTGCGTGTGCATTTAAAATTCATATTGGCAGTTAAAATGTTCATAATCGTATTTTATGGATACACATGGAGTCTATAAGCCCTAAAATACAATGTCCATAAAGTCATAATAACGGCACATAAGTTATAATATCGGATGGTTGTATTTGTAAGTTACACCTCGATAGCTGAGGGTTAATTTTGCTCGAGGCATATTCACTATCGTAATGTCTGTTCACTTTGCAGATTCGCTATCGTAAGTGGCGTTAATCCAGAAATTGAAAAGTACGATATGGAAATATTCTAAATAAAAACTACTCTCTACTCGATTAAAAAGAATATGATGTATTTTAAAATAATCTTGTTAATTTCGGTAAATAAATAAGTTATTGCGTAGCTTTAGTATAATCATTAAAGTGCGATTAAATAATGCACAGAACATTTAGATCTCAATTGCTATTGATTTACTTCAATTTGAACTTGTAAATTTAAAAAAGTTTAAAAGACTGCTTTTTAAAAACGTATTTTATAATCCAATAATTCAATAACAATCGTATATCATGCCGCTACATAAAGTAATTTTCCATAGATATTTTTTTATTGTACCTCTTTAATGCCTACGCTACTTTATGTACATACTTGTAATCGTTACTACTGCTATTTTAAATACGTCACCGTTAAATAACACGACCGCTAAGATGTTCTTTTGAAATTCTAGTATACGGATACATTCATTGCAATTATATATTATACTAATCGTAACATTAAAATCCTAAATCAATGATCAGCTTACAGTCATTTATTAAAAATTTAAACCGATGATTTTAATAAATATGAATTGTCAACAGCTAGTTGCACATAAATTATATTGTATAATAATAAATATATTTCAATTCATTTTTTTTAAATCTTAATCCCTTCACTAGAAATGCATGTATCATCCACGGTTGTAATTCGCTTTATTACACGCAAATTGCCAATCTACTCGATAGATAGTTTTGCCCTCTTAGAAAATAAAATCTACTCATATAGAGAAAAGCACCGAACAACAATACGGAACAGACGACACCTGGTAAGCATGCATATGCACATATACTGACACGAATACATTGCCGCGCACTGGCTAATGTACAGCAGCTCCGTTCTGTAGAACCAGAGCGATATGATTAAGAGCATAATGCGTCCTTATACAATTAAGGTATGCTCTGACAGCAGGATATCGTTTCTCATACAAAAATATAGTAGTACATTAAAGATCGTAATATCGTAATGCAAAGCGATAATTTAAAGTATATTTAACATTTATTTACATTATTTAAAAAGAGTGTCTCTTAATTAAAGAAAGAAATACGTAATAGATGCACGTAGCATTATTTTATTGTAATTGAATTTACGGATAATGGTCTGCTTAAATTAGGTTTTTAAAAAATTACGGGTCACAAATCACGAATAGACAATAGAATAGTAAAGACAGAGAGCTCCGGTCAGAAAATAGCAAGTTTCCTTTAAATTGAACGAGGAGGCCCGGTTAATTGTACCATTAATAGACATGTAATAGAAGAAATATCAAAGTCATATAATGCAAAAAACATAAAAAGAATAAATGTAAAACGAATGCATCTGTTGAGATGGGGTTATTGGACTAAAATGAGATTGAGATTGAGATTGAGATTCAGATTGAGATTGAGATTGAGATTGAGATTGAGATTGAGATTGAGATTGAGATTGAGAGAGAGAGAGAGAGAGAGAGAGAGAGAGAGTCACGGATCGCGCTCACTCCTCGCTATATTTCGTCTAGGCACACCGACGATCACGGTCGAAGGGAGCGGTCTAGACGTGGACAGCATCTCCGTGGTCTCTTCCGTAGCACCGCCACACATGTACCAATGTAAGTCTTGTCGGTGTGCGCAACCAAGTGCACGCGTGTACACGGCTGCGCGCACCTTAATCTTGTCGTATGTTCGTCATGTCCAGCGAGACGCAGGAGCTTCATCCTCCCTCCACTTCGATCTGCCTCCCCTATCGTAGATACGCCTCTTCCGCCATGTCCTTGTCACGTGACCCACCCCCACCCCCCCCCCTATCATTGTATCATTGGTAAGCTTTCGATACCTATTGCCGTGAAGGGAGAGAGAGAGAGAGAGAGAGAGAGAGAGAGAGAGAAAAAGAAAAATCACGCCCGCACGACTTAAATAGATCGCGCGGTATCACGCATCATGACTAAAATCTATCAATAATTAATTAATATTGCTTTTAATGCACGCAGCTTTTATGCAGATTACAGAGCCACTGGGATCAATAATAATAATAATAATAATAATAATAATACACTTTTTGCGTCACGTTGCGATACCTTGGTCAGTTGTTACGAAATTAACGAAATTCGGACACGTATTATTAACAAATCCTCGCCTCGGATCTTCCTAACTACCTTTCCGTTTCCGTTCGCGTCCGTCCATTAATCCCCAGCCATACGAATCGCACGGCACGACCGTGAGCCAGCTTGACGAATAAACGTACTTGCACGCCCGTCTGTATTTATTCGCACGCACGCAACATCATTGAAGACGCGCATGAGCATGGGATTAAAGTAGCCGTATACGGACAATGTTACAGCACGGTAATGCGCCAGGATGCAAATGAACGACCTTGCGAACGAGAGGTCGGTCAAGCTGCGATTCTTACGTGTACATACGCGCGTATAAATGTAGTCGAGGGTGTGCGCGGAATGGGAGGGAACGTTGGCGCGTTAAACGAGCCTGCGAATAACAATTCGGCTACGAGGCCTTTAGCGTCAGTTGTCCAAGTAGCGTCAGTTGTCCAAGAACATTGACGAAGAAGTCGAAGAGCTCGGATACGGGGACGAATAAGCCCTTAATAAGCCCTTGCCGAGCGACAAATAACAGCCTCGATAAATAACGAATACTATCTACGTTTTTGTAGCGACAACGCCGAAGGACTGCAGCCCGACCCTGTCGCCGCTCAATGCCTTCTCCAGGTCGATGGACAACTCCTCGCTCTCGCGCTCCGTCGAGCAGCTCTCGAGTCCATTGGACGGCGAGCCGAAGCGTAACAAGCAGCCACCGCCGGCCATCGTTCCCCAGACCGTTCACTCGAGGTCGTCGGCGACGCGCGGCGGTACCTGGGGCTCCATATCAAGGCAAGCTCACATTTATCCGTCGTTCCCGACTACTTCTTACTCCCTCGAAGGCCCTTTATGCCCGTTACCCCCCCCCCACGCAGAGACAATTATAATTATCCCATTTTATTGCAATGTCGATCCCTTTTGAGCTCCCTTATACGATCAGCGATGATTTAACGGAAAAAAAAATCTTGGTCTGAAACGTACGAGGCAGCGCGCGATGGACAGACAGTTCCGAATCTCGAGCATTTCTCGAGCATCTCTCGAGCATCTCTCGAGCATTTCTCGAGCATCTCTCGAGCATGGGAAACGAAATCTTTGAGCACTGACGCTATTGAGGATCGACGAGAAGCGCATAAATCGCAAGGGTTAATGCTTTCTCGACAGGGTGTTCGCGCGCTCCCGGCACAGGAAGACGAGCAACAGCGCGGGCGGGGCACTGGGTGTCGCTGGCCTCGGGGACTCGGGGACCGACGCGTTCGATCCTTACCGTTCCTGGTCGCCCCTGACCGAAGAGGGTTACGCCGAGAAACTGAGACTTTTGCGGGAGGCAGCCTCCGTGCCGATGGAACGGTGGCGCGCGCCCACGGTCCTCGCCTGGCTGGAAGTCGCCCTGGGCATGCCTCAGTACGGGCCCAGATGCGCCGAGAACGTCAAGTCCGGGAAGGTAATTTACCCCTAATCTATTTGACTTGGTAATTTAAACACGGATTTTATCAGCGGTGAGACAAGAATAAGCTGACCGATAGCGAAGCGTGCCGCTGAACAATTGAATATTTGTTAATCCAATAACCCCAATAACCCCAATAACCCCAATAACCCCAATAACCACGAAAGATGAGCTCACGAAAGAGTCCTTGGTCTATAAACGATCCGATTGTGTCCGAGAGTAGGGGTTACACGGCACGGTCGGAAGATTTTTTTTTAGCCGAATTAACCGGACGGAATTCCCTGGGTCGCAGGTACTGCTTGAACTAAGCGACCCTGAGCTCGAAGCTGGTCTGGGAGTAACTCACCCCCTTCACCGGAAGAAGTTGCGCTTGGCCATCGAAGAGCATCGACACCCGAGTCTGGTCCGCTACCCCTGCATAGCCCAGCTCGGGCATACTTGGGTAAGCTCCGAGTGGTTACCGGATCTCGGCCTCTGCCAATACGCCGAGAGCTTTGCTACCAATATGGTGGATGCGCGGATGCTCGACCACCTCAGCAAGAAGGAGCTCGAGAAGATCTTAGGTGTCACGAGGAAGTTCCACCAGGCGAGCATTGTCCACGGGATTAATTTGCTCAAGATGCTCAATTACGATCGCCAGGTAGGCGATTTTACTTACCCCCAATCACGTCAAGCTATAATCCTCGCGCAATCAATGCCTGAGAAGCTATACTTTTATCAATCTCGTACTACTCACCGCCTTCATAAACAATCTTTAATTGCGATTAACGTCAAAGCGAGAGAAATGGATGGATGGATAGATGGATGGATGGATGTATGGATGGATAGAGAGAGAGAGAGTTATTGGCGGTTTTACGTTTTAATTAATTATAAGGCGAGCCTCGAAGTAGTGGCGAAAGGTAGCTTCTGGGTATAGCTTATTAAGGCACGTGAACTTTATCAGGCTCTGGCAGTGAGAAGACACAATTGCGAACAAGTAGACGCGGATCCTCTGGTTTGGACCAATCAGAGGTTCATTAAGTGGGCAAGAAACATCGACCTGGCCGAGTACGCTGATAATCTGAAGGGTAAGTTGTACGAATAAATTTCTTAATGCATAATTCTTAACGACGAATACGCGGATTTTGCCAATGAATGATCTCAACGTTCCCTGTCACATCGGACAGAGATAAAGATATTAAGGTATTATTAACAATATTGAGCGACGCGAGAGGCGAGCGAATTTCGAAGAACGGTGAAATAACGAGAGCGTTAGGGCAGGTAATTTGAATGCCGAGAGCACTCGAGTGGCCTAAGTGAGCTAAAAAATAAAACCCCATGTATATCCTTTACGTGGATTTGTGTCTAAGAAAATTTAAAAGCCCCTTTTTGACATCCCGCCCCGACTATTAATGTCTCAAAGCAATCTAGTGCAAGTACTTAATGAAAAAAGGAGGGGAACGAAAAGGCAACGGACCCTTTTAACGTAATGCACCTCAACTCGGCGTTCGTCGATCGAATGAGGAATAAATTTTGATAAATAGTTATTTACGCGCATGATCCTCGCTCCGATCGGAAAGCTTGCAGATACTTATAGAACTTGTTTATGGGTCGAGGGGTCGTCGAAAGAAAGAAAGAAAGAAAGAAAGAAAGAAAGAAAGAAAGAACTAAAGGATTACCTTTTGCTTATAACGCAGATTCCGGAGTCCACGGAGCCCTGGTCGTCTTGGAGCCATCGTTCACCGGCGACACGATGGCGACTGCCCTCGGAATACCTCCGGCGAAGCACATGATTCGCAGACACTTGGCGGCCGAGCTCGAAGCCATCGTACTGCCGGCAAGGTACTCTGTCTACCGGCATCCTGACGTCGTTCTGGACAACTCCGCTCATTGAGAGACTGAGAAAGAAAGAGAGAGAGAGAGAGAGAGAGCGCGCGCCAGATATCTAAATACCTAAATAAAAAAATACCTAAATCATCCCTTTCTCCTCTCGCCGGGCTCTCTCTCTCCCTCTCTCTCTCTCTCTCTCTCTCTCTCTCTCTCTCTCTCTCTATCTCTTTCTTTCTTTCTATCTCACTCATACTCAACGCTTGCGTGTAACCGCTGATTCCACAATTAGCTAAGCGTACACAATAATCGTCTTTGCATTCCCTTTGCGAACACATTTTAAGATTCTTTGATTTTCTGCTTGATTTTGACTCGTCTCTTCTTTGACCTGCTCTACCGATATCAGAGCTACCAAAGCAAAACACTATTGCGCGATTTATTAATTGCAATTTTAATTTCGAGTCCTCGGTTTCTGCAATCAAAGATGAAAGACAATTTTTTTTTTTTTATATATATATATATATGTAGCTACTTTTATATGAGATCATGATAGTGATCGATACTTTCTGCGATATTTGTGAAATAAAATCAAATGAATTATATACGATACGATACAACAAGGCCCGTTTCAAGCGTTCGCGTCCAAATTGATCAAATTGATCGAGCGCTTGTCGTTAATGAGCTACTGATATCGTCTTTCAAGTCCTATCCTTATACGTTTCAGTAAATATTTCATTATTTCATTGATCCTTAGCACTTGTCTACTATTGCCTACTACTTGTTAAACTTTACTGTTTTACGCTAATCAGCTATTGTGGAATCAACGTCATTTCCTTTACGTGCTGCCCATCGTCGCACTCGTGCTCTATTTATTAGCGCTTCGTCTTGAATAATTAATTAAGCGTTTTATTACCAAAGCCGTATTATCGACCGCATTCCTTGATTTTTTTTCCGTCACGCCTACCGTCAAGCCTATCCGCCGCTGGCTTTGTCCTCTTGGATCTAGGAGCTCCGCAATGGAGCCCGAAGCCTTTTATAAGAGAGAGGGGGTGGGGGTGTGGGGAGAGGGAGAAATAAAGAAAAGCTGGGAGCTTAATACACTGAAGTGCCCTGTTTCCGACCTTGAACGCGGAGAGTTACAATCGTTACATTCGGTAAGGTCCTTTGTTTTGGTTATAACTCTGCGGTCCGCCAGCCCATAAACACCTCTGTGAGCAACTTCTGTGAGCACGAGTGCGATTACTGTATGTCAGGAAAATTGTGGATATCCTGTTGAAAAGGCGATTAAATTCCTCGATATTAGCATTACTAAACGCTTAAACTCACCTGTCCTTTTATTACCTTTTAGATGGAGAAAGTTGTTCTGCGATTTCCTCGTTTTTTTTTTCCTTCTTCTTCTTCTTCTCAATTTTATGAATCTTTTGAATATCGTGACCTAGTTCGTTTAATGGTTCATTTTGCTTTTGAATTTTATTTTTATTGTTTTTGAAATAATATCGTTTGAAATTTGTTGACTCTTGAGCAAATACGGCGTTTTTTTTTTTTTTTTTAATCATTTTATTGCAAGAACACTTGATATTGAAGACGATCGATTTTATCTGCGCAGGAAAGTGATTTTCTGTAACGAAAAATCTCTCCCCAATTCTTATTATCGTACGAAAACGTTGTAATTTAAACTTTATAATTTGACTAAATCTCGTTTATTTCACATTTTTAAACGCAATAATACATCATAATAATTGACTTTTCCAACAAATGAAATTGTGCCCAACTCAATAGCACACATAAATCATTCGATTACAATTAAATCCACCGGTTCATTCAAATAAACGTAAAGCTAATTCGCTTATTTATGCCTTGAAAAACATAAATTTATCATAAAATTTTCAATATTATCCTTTTCATAATAAGCAATGCTTAACCTTTTTCTTAAAAATAAAAAAAAAAAAAAAAAAAAAAACAAACAAAAAACGTAGAAATACATTTATTCCGTATTTACTTCATTACAAGAGATGCTATAAATTCAAATAATTAGCAAATTACAAATGTACAGAAAATGTTTGTATTTAAAATAATTTATGCTTCTAAAATTTTACATATAAAATGCCGTATTAAAATAACAAATATAATACGTAATTTGTAGCTAAACGATTTTATTAAATTTATTAATATTATATAATGAAAATAACGAATTGTGATGTTTATAAAATTCACTTGTATTTATTATAATAATGAGCCATTGAATCGAATTTTTAAGCTATAGTGTATGGATATATAAGATGATTGTGCCAGAACATGAAATCGCCAACTCCTTTCATCTTCTAAAAACCAATGATTCCAAAGTTTCGCTTGAAAATTAATTTAAGAGGAATAGTCATTAAAAAATCATTCAAACGTGTTCTTAATTGAGACAAATAGATTAGAAAAAGAATTATTAAGTATGTCGCTTATATTCGTATTCGTATTTATATGTCTTATAGGAAACAAAAATATATAAATAAGCATATATCTATGTACAAACGAAATATCAGTAGAACAGACACGTAGATAGAAAAGGCAAAGCGATGATTAATTATATGGATATATGTTCGACGTATGATGTACATATGCAAACGTTAATGATTTAAAAAAAAGAAACGAAATCAGGAAAATAGAAAAAAGCTATGGTTAAGAAACGACGATTTATCAAATGAATAATTGTTGGATGAGAACATTAATATTGTGGTAGATCTCGCTCGCTCGCGATTTCA
Organism: Ceratosolen fusciceps; assembly: GCA_018883505.1. NCBI lineage: Eukaryota > Metazoa > Arthropoda > Insecta > Hymenoptera > Agaonidae > Ceratosolen > Ceratosolen fusciceps. Next base: position 33,319 of record RCIC01000039.1, on the reverse strand, counting down.
TACTGTTTATCGTATCTCTCGGCTTATTTGGATCGCTGGTAATCTCGTTTCGAAAGATTTAAGACGTGATCGTTATAACGAAAATTTATCATAGGGATTTATCTAAAATTATAGCTATCGTTTTCACAGCAAAAGTTTATACTCGTTCATGAATAAAAAAAACACAGTGTCCGCGTTATAAATTTCTCCAGCCTAATACATTAGTTTATAGATTTCCTCGGCATTATAACGTTTTTCACAATTAAACCGGAGTTACTAAGATAAAAATTAATTTTTTTTTAAATTAAATTCCGTGGAAAATTAATATTGCCGTTCGTTTTTAATTAATTTGTGTTTAATTTTGCGACCACTAGACTCAAGTTTTCGAATTGATTAATCGAATTCTCGTGATATTACCCATAAACTGAGTTTGGCAGAATTGAGGAAGACGAAAATTTCCGCCTCTTAATAATTTGCCTCTTAAACAGCTTAGATTTTTAATAAAAGTATAAATTTTCTTGACAAAGCACAAAAAACGAGAGAAATTGATAAGTTTTCATTCCCCTAATAGAATGTAGATAAAAGAAAAGAAAAAAGGGTGGGGGGGAGGAGGGGAAAAAAATCAAGGTAATTGTACAACAGCAGCTTTTGTAATCTGTAAGATAGAATTCATAAAAATGCTTAAGATATAAAAATCTTCCTGTACAATAATAATTAAGAGCATTTATTTATTTATTTATTTATTTATTTATTTATTTTTATTTATTTTTATTTATTTTTTTAAATTTTTTTTAACGACCAGGAAACAGCGCTAAGCTGTTCGTGAATTAAAAGTAATCCGTATTACGAGGTTATTGGGGTACTGCATAACATGTAAGGGGCTGATGGGTAATAATCTTAAGCATTTACCGACCGTTAGAATTAGCAATTGAAAGATCTGTCGGTAGAGAAGGTTTCGATGAACGAACGAAGGGCAATTATCCAAGTAAACGGCATTAGCGTTTGAAGTCTTGTTATTTCTATTGTGCACGACCGAATTAAAAAATTTCAAGTCCAATTTTAAACAGAGTGGGATTCTATATAAAATATCCTGCTTTACGGGCAATACGGAATATTGTTTTATCCATAAGCTAATGGCTTTAATCGCCTGTGCTCGTAGTGCCTAGTGAATAAAGAAAAACGTGTCATTCTATTACTTGGATTCGCTTCCATAGACAATGGGGGGAAATAATAGGGCGTGCGCGAGCCAATTCCTAGCTCCGCACAGCTACGAGCATTGATTTCCAAGCGAAAATCGCGTATCCGCGCGATTTTACACGAGAAATACAGTGAGATTAGCGGCGCTCAAGTCAATTATTGGCAACCGTAACATATGAATAATTGGTTATTTTTAATTTTACGGGCTCGCATGTACCCTCCCAAAACGCGTCGTATTAAAAAGAAAAAAAAAAAAACCTGGTGTCGCATGTAAATGTGTACGGCTGCATCCAATGCGCCGCCTGCCCCTTGTATACGTATACACAGGCATTTACATAATTAGTTAGTCGGATACGTATTTGTATATTGAACAACGAGCATCCTTCAACTCCTTTACCGTATTTCTCGTTGTTGCAATGCCTCTTTAAATATGTTACCGAGCCGTAAACTAAACCACACCCACCGCCCCCGTATGCTTGCATCGTATTTGCGCTATATTGCACAGCACTCCCCCGCCCCCGCTCATCTCTTTAGCCTGTCGCTCCACGTACCATCGCTGCCTTATAACGCAAAGCTTATTTTTTATTGATTCGGGATACGAATCGCCCAATGAAGCGCGGTTAGTTTCCCAGTCGCCTCTCGTAGTCACGGCGGACCTTTTATTTTATGTTAATTCTACATTCTCTCAGCTTTTTGATGTTTTAAAATTGATGAATTGAACCACTTGTTCCCGTCGCTGGGAAAATGTTACTTTTAACCACCAAGAAGCCCGCTTTTCTCTCCCTGCAATCTTTTTAATAAAGCCAGAATTAATAATAAAAATTTTAAATACGATTTCCTCGTGAATTATAAAGGACGGCTTGGGCCCTTCCCCTTCCATACCCCTACGAATCTCTTCAATGTATGACTTTCTTGCTACGCTATTGAGTGAGCGACAAGCGTTCCGTGGCTAACTTGATTTTCGAAAATATCACGAGTCGCGATATTATTCCACGTCGCGATACTTCTTCGTTTGGAGATAGCGATCGTCGGTACAAAGGCGCGAGGCATTACGCGCAAACGGAATAAAATCATTGGACAAACTACTGTTGTACTACTTGAAAGTATTGTTTGTAGATATTTTTTTTAAGAAAAGCATAGTACTGATGCCGCGCGGAGACATTCGCAATGTTTTTGCATTTGACTGCCCAGTTACACTCGCTAATTCTGCACTAAATAAATTCTCAATTCCCATAATATTTAATATTACATATGCATTCGCGAACGTTTGGAGCCGTTGGATGTTTTTTTTTTTTTTTTTTTTTTTTTTTTTTTCTTTTTATGCGTATCAAGTGTGAGATTGTACGGCTGTAATGTGCCGCGAGAGGCATTCAGTCTAGGCATTCTTTTTCATTCTTAGGTCGGCAGAAGACAAAACAGTGGTGAGAAAAAGCCGCTGGGACCGGAAAATGAAAAGGATTGTCTACCTCAAAAAAAAAAAAAAAAAAAAAAAAAACGATGGCCCATTAGAATCCAACCAATCAATACGTATTCTAGTCATTGTTCTTTTTTACCTTTCTTATTAATTATTAATGGAGCACATAATGCTTACGTATATGTTTAATTTAGACATATATTTATATAAACATACGTACATGTATATATATATATATATATATATAATTATGGCAAACAGACTTCTGTTCTTCTACCACATGCTGTTGCTGTTATTGTTGTTGTTGTTGTTGTTGTTGTTATTGTTGCTGTTGTTGTATGTTATAATTATTATTGTCATTATTGTCATTATCACCATTATCACCGTTATCATTATTATTATCGTTATTATTATCTTTATTATCTTTATTATCGTTATTATCGTTATTATTATTATTATTATTATTATTATTATTATTATTATTATTATTATTATTATGAAAGATGTGTAGAGCGGTGCTTGTCCTTAAAGAGGGTTGTTTCCCATTGGGGTTATTGGGGTTATTGGGGTTATTGGGGTCGGGTGCCGTATGGACAAGGGGTTGGAGGTGGGCATGGGAGTGTAAATCAGGTCATCGACACCGTGGGGTGGAATCGGAAAACCGTGCAGAAGCCAACTCATGGGGGGGGGGGTCGATGAGCCTGTTCTAACGATGCATGACCTGCGGTATGTAGAGGCCAACTGGAGGTTGTACCGCGAAACGGGGGCGGTGCTCCCCGACCAATGAGCAGCATCGTACTGAGTGGAAGCCTTGGACGGGGCATCAGAAACAGCGTTCAGCACCGGCAGACCTGTCTCAGCGGCCCCTTGCAACACAGCCATAGCCAGGGCACCAGCAGCACCGTTGATCGACGGCGAACCAGTCTCAGGGTAACGTAATCAATGTAGTCCATCGAGACATCCCCTAGCCCTTCTACAACCCTCAGTCACCCAATTACATCCCTTTCCATTCATCTCTTCTTTCTTTATTATCATTATTATTGTTATTATTATTTTTGTTATTATTTTTTTGTTTTGTTATCACTGTTGTTGTTGTTGTTGTTGTTGTTGTTGTTGTCGTTGTCGTTGTCGTTGTCGTTGTTATTATTATTATTATTATTATTATTATTATTATTATTATTATTAACGTAATTTTGAATTAACAATTGAATCACTTACATAGATATTTCATACTCGCGCTACTTTTGCTTCCGTCCACTACTTTTGCTCGTGCACATGTACATATTTCGTCTTTACGTATATCTCCATCGCATCTTAGCATATACCAATGCCTCTTGCACATCATTGTTATATTATAATGCAAAACCATCTGAACTCTCACGTGCGCTTTCTTTACATAACGGCTGTGCAAATTATTTAATTTACCTTAAATTCGTTTGGATGTCGAAGCAGTCTTCCCAAAAAATTTAAATATACCTGACTACCCTAATAATTTAATATCTACCTAATAATAAAGCATGCGCAGATATACAGTATAAATCTTTAATTACATGTACATAACACTCAGTTCATGTACATATACCTACATCACCAGTAGAACCTCTTAATTCAATCAGAATATTCGAAATCAGTTTTTTTTTTTTTTTTTTTTTTTATATATATTAGGATGTGCGACATCGAAAATCGTTGTTTCCATTTATTCTTAATTAAGTTTATCATCGCTTTTCCAATCACTAATTCTATAAGCGATTGATCCGTAATAAAATATGTTAAATGATCAATGATACAAAAAAATATTGCAGTGCTCTCAAGGACAATCTCACGATCTTCCTTTATCATTCATGATATTTTGAGGTCTCGGTAATATTCTCGCAGATCTTTTGAGTGCATAGTTCTCAAACGTTCCGTAACGTAAATTTTCGTATGAAAATTTAATTTCATACTCTTTCTAACTTTATTAACGATACGCCCTACTCACATAAAGTCATCAGGACATATAAAAAGTGAAACTTTCAATAATAAGTTCTTCATGCTTAAAAAGTAAAATATTATTTTCATTTAAAATATTGTTAATAAATAAATAAGCGTATTTGTTTGAAAAGTTTTATTACGATTATTAAGAATATTGAGCTTTCTTCTGGTATTTGTGATAGCGAGGAATCATTAAAAAAATTTTAACGAAGTAACGAAAGAATCCAAATAGACTAAAGAATCTAAAGAAACTAAATAATCAAGCGTCATAAATTGATTTTTATTCAATTTTACTCATTTACGAAGATATTGAAAAAAAAAAAGTCCAATTAAAATTACAGTGTTGGATATAAATTCAAAAAATTCGCACAAGCGTTACGATAAGAGATTTTTCTTCTCATATCAGTCATATCCGTGTCTCCGTTACACGCGCATTCAGTTTTTATATACACATTAAGATACATAAAACTCAAACGTGCGCCTAAATTCGCGCGCGCGCGCGCGCAGGCAGGCACACATGCATACGTAAAAGCAAGCAGAGACGAAAGAAATGCACGGTCGATTTCGCATGGCATTATATTGCTTCCCGCGAAATTTTACTTTCACGTAAAAGGTCAATTTAAGCTAAAACCAATGATTCTATCTTATTGAAACCGTGACTCCCCCCCCCCCGCCCCCATTCGTTGTCATTTACGAACATCTGCTGTGTAATTTTCTAAAACGCGTGCATATTTTATATATACCTATGAAAATATAGCAACATTGATTTTTAAAAACTATAAGTTAACATTAGGAAAGAAAATAAGTAAGTAAGTAAGTAAGTAAGTAAGTAATTAATACTATAGTCTACTCGCTGTCGGTATAAAGTAAAAGACGAAACGACAGATCATGTAAAATCCCAGGTACACAGTGAGATTTGAGAATTGTGCTAGAGGCCATAGGACTGTATTTGAAAGGGTAAAAAAAGTGGAAGAGGCGCATTACTTTTCTAAGGTTAAAAAATCGTTCGCGTAGTCAATACTAATTATAATTTGTCCAGCTTAAAAACCGTTACGGTCCAACGACTTGTCTAGTAATATAGTACGTGCAACTGTAATTATTCGGGCGGTACGAAAACATTCTTTGCCAATAAATAATGAATAAAATTATTATGATCAGTACCCGGGAGTAGCTTTTCAATATAACGAGCAATCGAGAGAACCATAATAATAATAATAATAAAAAGAAAAAAAAAAAAAATGCGTAACTGTATGCATGTATCGGAGCGTCAACGCATTAATCGCACGTCTCTTTGTTACGTCACTTGTCCTTACACCGTATCTCTCTTGTGATTCGTTTACGTTTATTACGTTGACGACATATGAAGCGAAAAAGAAGACGAAAAATCATATCCATGCATTGACATACATATACATATACATATATATATATATTATAATAATCAACCGTTCGTTCACGAAAGTTTTTGTAATTATTGTACATCACCGTGTATTTGAAAGGAAGAAGAGCGAAAGAAAAAGTTTTAAGAATAACGTACGTGTACACGAAATTTTATATGGAGGAAGCGTTGCTTATTTTATTAATAGAATAAATCCGTGTCCTCGTGAGGTGCAATGATAAATAGAATCAAACGCTGCAGAGCTCATACTGGTAGGCAAAGAAAATGAACTAATTACGCGTGGAAATAATCTATCTGGAAGGCATTGCTATGATAAATAACTATAGTAGTAAGGCTTATGATATAAAGAGGATTTCCATAATTTGTGAAATAATTCGTTACTTCATTGTTCGAAGACAAAATATGCGTGTAGTAGATAATTGTCCGATAACCAATGAATGAACTTCAAAGAAAGAGTGATAGATTTAAGTATTTTTTTTTTTCCTTTTTTTCTTTTTTTTTTTTTTTTTTTTTTATATAAGAATGTGTAAAATAAATAATAAAAAAAAAAAAAAAAAAAAAAAAAAAAAAAGATTTGAGAAAATGTATGAAATGCCCTCGGTCATTCATAAATTCATAAATGCAGACGAAAATGAGATAAAAAGGAAGAATCCAAGACTTTGGCGAACGAATCGAGTCTGAGTATTATATCGAGAAAGTGAGAAGGTGGTGGTGGTGGTTGCATTGTCTTGTGAACCGTGTCAGCGGCTATGAAAAAAAAAAAAAATAAATAAATAAATAATAATAATATGAATAATAATAATAATAATACGACTAACATTGCAATAGAGACGACTTGAAACGAGGAAATAAAGAATCGATATGAAAATGAAAAGTGTAAATACATATAATGTGATTCCAATGTAAACAAAGCCTGGATTTCTTTTTTTATTCCTACAAAAGTCATCCATCTCTCTTATTTTCACACCTCTAATAGTTATTGCAAAGGAGATATCGCAGGTATGCGTCAATCATACTTATTACGTATACATACATATATATATATATATATATATACCTTTTAATTCCTTCAAGTACTTGAAATCATATCTTGAACGAAAGCTGCGTATGTAATTTTTTTTTTTTTTTTTGGTTGATATTTTAATATATATTTTTATTTTCTTCTTCTTTATTTTTAAAAATTTCCTAAAATAAATATTACTAATCTTAAGTCTGGCTTGGCCTTTGCAAAATAAAAATCATATGTAGTGTACGAACATCTTATCAAAGGCGAACATACAATTAATTTAGCCATCGTGAGCCCATGCATTGATGTCAGTACTACATTAATCATTATCTGCCATTATTCGTTTCATGCGGCATACCATGTTCTATCTAATATTCGCAAATTAATTATACATTAGTAAAGTTTTTAGTTGTTATGCAAAATTAAACAGTATTTTGTAGTATTTATTTAACTTATTTATATTGTTGTAAAAATTGTAAAAATAACATATTGAGTGTTTTTTAAAATACAAGTATTAGATAAATGTTAGTATTGTTAATTTAATTTTAATTTTTAATAGAAAATAAAATAGTATTTTAAATAGTATATCAATATTGATTATTATTGATTTCTTATATAGAATAATAATAGGATTGTATTGGAATTCTTCTTCTTCTTCTTCTTCTTTATTTTTTTAATTATACATATTTTCTTTAACATTAGTTCGAGAGTTTTGATTTTAATTTGTTTCAATGATTTTCATTATGTATAAAGAGAGAGAAAAATCTGCTCCAGCATCAATACTTCACTTTATTGAATTTATTATGAGAAGAAACAATGTGGCAATTATAGCTTCACTGTATTGATTAGTTGGGATTTTTCATTCGCTCAAATTTTTATAACCTGCATAAGCTTTATTCAGCCATCTGATACTGAATATATTATATTATAACATTGAAGGAGAAAATATTAAATTATCATACTTTGGTTAGATTGTTAATTGGCTCTGCTTTAATTGTTAAAGTAACGCCAACACTGTAACGACGAAATTTAAATTCGTAGTTATAAAATTTTTATAAAAAAAAAAAAAAAAATTGCAAACGAGGGATAATTTAATATTTGCTGCTTTGCGTAAATGTGAACTTTTTAAAAAGTCTCTAATCTGTTAAAAATATTATAATCGTTTGAAAGTAATTTAGTTATTTATTGTGAATATTATGAATTGAAATTTAGTTTCACAAAGTTAATTGTCATTTTATTTCATATATAATATTTGATATTAAAAAAATTTTTTCTCACTTGTAATTAACACACATGATATCATTAAATAAATTATAAAAGGTTCATTTTTTTGTCTGGATTCTGCAAACCGATCGATTCTCTGTACAAAGAGGCTTTATATGTATATATATATATATTAACGATAAATGTACAATATAAATTTCAATTGCTCCGGAGCATGAAATAATAATTTCCTTTGGGTAATTTTTTTTTTTTTTTAAATAAAAACTGAAAATTTCATGCTTTTGTAGAGTCTGCTCAGAGAAAGATCACTAAGCACACTACATGCTGAGAAATTACACTGATTATTACACGGCTTCTTTGTTTTAAATGTCTCGTTTTAAAAAATAAATGAGTTTTCGTTAATAATGATTTATGCGTTTGATAAGAAAAAATCGCGTAAGAGGCTCGAGAGTAAGAATCGATCGGTCTAATCTAGAATCCGATTCAGCAAACAGAAGGAAAACGAAGCCTGGCTTTAATAAACACAGACAATTTAACAACGAATAGAAAAAAAAACGGCTAGGCCCGTTAATCGTCCGATCGCCGCTGACGCCCATAATGAATTCTTCCAGGGTTCCTTAGGCCGAGCACTGGGTTTTCGATCTCGTGGTGACAAGGCCTCGCCCTCCTCGTCCTCGGATACCGGGAGCCTAGCCAGCCAAAACCAATACATGAGCAGTCTGCGCAGTAACTCGCCCCCACCGCCGCAGCTGCCGCCGAGGCCATCGACCATTTCCGGGAACTCGAGACGGCATCGGCGCGTCAAGAGCATAGGCGACATCGAGTACATAAGCAGCAGCAGCGTGGTCGTGAGCACGCCCGTCTGACAGGAAGCCCGGCCCCAGCAGCAGTACCCGGGGCCTTACAGAAGCCTGAGTGAGCGCGGATACTCGTCCTCCTCGTCGACCTATTACTCCTCACAATACGGCTCCTATTCGGGATACAGTAACGTGGAGGAGAGCGGCGCTGATTATTATCGATACCGGTCGCCCGCGAGCAGCTGCTATCAGTTGCCAACCGGTTACTATTCGCCGCAGAGCTCCGAGAGACCCTTCCCCGGGGTGCAGCGGTACGGCAGCTTGGCCGAGGAGGCTTGGCCGCCCTCTTCCAAGGAGGACGGATCCCCTGCGAGCAAGTACACGGCCGATCGAGTCGTTTGAGCCAATTGCGGATGAATTGCAAGGCAAAAAAAAAAAAAAATAATAATAATAAAAATATGATAAGACGAGACATTCGGGATTTCTCAAATTCGTAGTGTCAACGAATTATTTACTACAAATGGGTTGTACAATAATAACTACGAGTCCCGGTTACGATTCCAACCAAATGGGTCGTCCATTATATAGCGTCGTAGCAAAGTATACCTCGATGCGATGGCACATACTGATACGAACGCCGACGAAGGATTCGATCTCAAGGTTTTAAAAAATATCCGACAGAGTGGACAAAGACGATGCCGCAAACTGCATAGGAGCTCGTGGATTATTTTAATGGAAAAAACGTAAATTTTATAATAAAAAAAGGCTCGTTGGATCACAATACCTGTGCTTGGAAGCATTTTTAAAGAAATTACTGGATATGCGTTTAACCCCAATAACCCCAATAATCGCTTCTAAGCCTCGCTTGATTACCAAAGCTAAACCTTGAATAAATCGACATTTACTTCTCAGAATTAATCAAATAAAAAATTTCTTGTATTATGTTACAAATGTCAGCATTGAACATGTAATATAATTAATGCGTGACAAGATGGTTGAGTATTCGGTAAAGCATTGTAGGAATAATTGCAGAATAGCTCAAAATACACGTAAGAATTTATAAAATGTTAAAAAGTATAAGATTTAAATATTATATTTAAAAATGTAATAACAATCATTAGCTTAGTGGAACGAATCGTTGAGAAAAAATTACAAACAGTCTCTATTATTATACTGTTTATTCGTTGTAAAAGTTTGATTAACTTTATTTTGAGTAGCGATATATATATATATATGTATATATATATATACACATGTGAGCGTTCCATCGCTAATTCATTTGTAGAATTTGAACGGCAAAAATTCAATAATTAATTATGAAATTATCTTATGCCGTCGTCAACCCTAAGTGAATCCAAATTAAAATAATTCAATGTCAATAAGTCAATAAGTTTTATATAGTTAGAGTATACAAATTTTTTAAATTATTTATTCTGCGTTTGTAAAAACGTATTGTGTAAAAAAGACTATTTACTTTAAGTTTAACTTAATGAATAAACGTTTAAAAGTCAATATATCGAATACAAATGCAATGCAACGTGCTCCTAATAGTTTATCCGTCATTAAAGCAAGTTATTGTGCTTTATTTTACAGAATAGAATATGTTGCATCAAATAGCTTCGTGCTTTATTAAGTAAAAGGATCATCAGATTTTAAGATTGAAAAAAAAAAAAAAAATACTTAATTTTATTGTTATAGATAAACAGCCAGTTAATGTCATTACAATTAAATAACAAATAATGCACACGTATCGAGTATCAATAATGGCAGATAATAATTTAATTTTTACTTTAAAGTACTCAGTAATAGGTGCTTCCATATGAATAAAATGGTTCGATATAACTATCTATAATTGATTCGTAAAAAATTTCTAAATAGTATGGAAATTGTTCCGGTACAATTATTTATAATTTGAGAGAATTATTTTCAATTCAATTCAAAAACTTCAACTCGAAATAAAACGTATTTTTTTTTTATTTTTTTTTTTTTTTTTTTGAAAAACAAACTATTATATATATATATATTTTATTAATAAAATTATATGTTTTGTTAGATTATTAATAGATGTTGTGTGCTTACTTATTGTGAATTCAAATCCAATCCGTAACAATGAATTTATGAATTCAATGATTTTAATTGCTATAGTTTGTTTAACAGTGCAATGACAAAACGAACACTAACGATTATAATAGAAAGTAATGAATGTGCAAAGCTTTTTCGCTACAAAATATTTCTAATGCGGCTAATCGAATGCGTATTCAATACAAAACTGCACTCTTCAACTAAACCGTACGTTATGTATATTATCGTATACCTAAGTAATTTATTTTCTTAAATTAATTCTTCGATTCTAAGTTACATATTTATATAAAGGCGAATTCTCGCTCGAGCCGATCAGTTCCAATATTATTAAAAGTAATAGTTTTCCAGTTGCAAGATGACGTAAGAGCAATGAAGTAAGGACTAAAGCATTTAAAAACTTATGTTATTAATTCGACAATACGTTTATTATTATTATAGTTATCTTCTTGGTTAATAGAACGCAAAAGGATCTCAAGCACAACTTATGAGATTAAAGCTTCGATAGAATAGGATAAGAAATACCTGTCGGAAAAAAAAATGAAAAAGTCAATATCGACGTTAGAACTGATCGGTGCCAGGATGTATGATAGATTAAATATACTAAGAAACAGAGAGTCGCCAATGATTCGAGAATGTAAATGAGATATATAATTATATCACATATAGATACAGAACAATATTCAAGAGCTCGGGAATAAATAATAATATTTTATAAAGAGGAACATGCTTTTTCGTTAACTAATGAAGGACTTTGTAAATGTGTATGTGGCGAGGCACAATGTGTGCATAATTAAAGTACGTTGCGTGTCATGTCGGAATCCTGAAAATAAATTCATTGTCTTGAATCTTTGTACCCGATAATTTCTCTCACCCCCGCCCCCCCCCCACACGACTATTATATTTTCCTATAATTCCTATAATTATTATTCCGACATAAAATTTGTACAAGTTTTTAATGAAAGAAGAATACATAATCGATCGCGATAAAAAGTAATAACGATTTTTATTTGAAAAATTACTTTTTTTTTATGTATAATAAGAAAAAGTAAGGGCCAGTTAAGGAAACGGAAATATTCAATAATAAATCACATCAGACGCAAATGATTTTACTTTTGTAGTTGTTAAATTTAGCAAAGAAGCCTTTAATTAGTTCTAATTTTTAGGTATAAGGATTCGTCAAGGTGATTAAAAGGATTGTACAAACAAATTCAACAATTTTTTACCTAACTAAATAATTATATAATTAAATTATTAACTATGGGGGAATAAAAAAAAAAAACACTCCCTCCCCCCAGTGGGAGGAGGTAAAAGCCTTTTAGACATATACAATTGTTCTTCTTACTGTAATTTAAATTTTATAAATGCACCGTATTCCGAACCCCAATAACCTAGTGAAAATCTGTAGTAATGGTGGTATGGGATAGGCTTATGGCTATTTAGCTAACTGGGCTAAGTAGGCACAGGGCTTCTAGATGTACTAGCCGGTCCTTCGAAACTCAAGAGAATAATTAACTATTTGTTCCTTAGTAAGCTGGACGCGCGATTTATTTCTACGTACTCGACGATTCCTTTTTCCCCCCAGGAAGAAATCAAAACTATCTTCTTCTTCTCAATGCGCTAGGTCTTTTACGTTCAACCCATCTATCAAACTCCCCCCCCCCACTCCCTGGTCAATTCTTCCCTCTTTCATTTCGATCGTTTCGCGGCTTCCCCTACGCCTTGTTATTCAATTACATTTCTCAATTTTTATATTTTAAATTTCATGCAACTGATTTTATTATGTAACTGCTTTGTCTTAATGAATCAGGCCGCGAGGAACTATTGGGACCGAGCAGTTATTTAAAATTTATCACGAAAACGCATCGGTCGTTCGTATCGAATAAAATAAAACCAATACGCTCAGTTAATATAAACCAATTTTCAAATAAAATACTTATTGTTTGCATTAGTTTCCAGGATGTAATAAAATGCATTTAATTTACAAAGCTGCTATGCGGCGATTCTTTGAAAAAGACGAAAATTAATTTGAAAGAAAAAAAAAAAAAAAAAGAAAAAGAAAAACAACAAGTAGCTGTACTTTATTCGTATTATTGAGCTGTAGAATATTACGTTTTACGAGTCAAAAGAATTCACAATCTTTGTGACATTTTAATATCGTAAAACTTATTGCGGCGTAATTAAAGGTTAGCTCAGCCGATAAAGAGGTCATGTGTAACGTTCACCCCTTAATTCGTTTTTAACCCTTAGTTCGACCGGTAGATGTCAGTTAGTGGTAAGAATGTTTTCTATTTCTTTGCTTGCTCCTCTGTCCTTTTTATTTTTTCTGACACGTCCTCACTTCCTCCATTCTCACGGTGACGTAGCCATCCGTACGTGCAGACGCGCATGCGCGAGCCTAAACTGCCACTTGTCACGCCGTCTAGTCGGTCAGACCGTTAAAAAAAACCTCGTAGCACTGTATTATTGGCGTTTTGTTTTTCCAAAACGACAAATAAAGAAATATGTCTGGAAAATCGAAAGCCTTTACGAAGGAGGAGGAGCTGCTGCTTCAAGATTTTTCAAGAAACGTGTCCACGAAATCTTCTGCTCTGTTCTACGGGAATGGACTCATCGTCACCTCAATTCCCATCTGTGAGCAAAGTTTCTCCATGAATATTTAAAATTATTTTTTAAATTCCTTCTGTTGCCGATGGTTCGTATGCTCTGCCGAAATACTATTAAAGGATTAGCTACGTAGGTTTCAGTCATGTATTTGCAATTTGCAAATTTATGTACTTAGGTTAGATCAATCTATCTTACATTGTTATAACACGTTTTATTACTGATTCGCATCGACAGCGTTTTATTTGTAATGCTTTTCAATGAGTGCATTAAAGTAGAATATAGTATGGTGAAAAATACATTGTTATCAAGTGCTTTTTAAATTAAATTTAAATTAATAAATTGACAATGATTTGTGTTAAATTAATTTGAATAATATTTATTTCAGGGCTGTTTTGGAGGATTCACCTAATCGATGTTTATTCCAACTTGATATCGTTTTTGTTGGTTACTCTCGTTAGTACCTATGCCTTAGCGTTTGCTTATAAAAATACAAAATATGTTTTAAAGCATAAGGTACAATTGATTATGGCATTTAATAACATCATTTTCATGTGTACTTATTAATATTTATCGTAAAATTTCATTATCGTGTTGTTTAAAGATTGCTGTAAAAAGGGAAGATGCTGTTACCAGAGAAATGAGCCGTAAACTTGCAGAAGACAAGAAAATGAGCCGAAAAGAAAAAGATGAAAGGTATGGAATTGCTATACTTACACAATGTTATTAAATTAAAGATTAAAATAATACATTACTATTAGAATATAAATAGTCTTTATACGAATAGTCTCAATTAGCCTCCATTAAAACAATAATAATATGATATTTTATTAGTTAAGTTATTCAATTTAAGAAAAAAAATGTTTTACAATATCATAAAAAATAGAATAAATTAATATTTAAAAATTAATATTGCCAAATAATTTCCAGGATCTTGTGGAAGAAGAACGAAGTTGCCGACTATGAGGCAACAACATTTTCAATTTTCTATAACAATGCTTTATTCCTAGCCATTGTTATTATTTCCTCATTTTATATTCTGAAAACAATGACACCAGCTGTGAACTATGTGTTTTCCGTAGGAACTGCTAGTGCTCTTCTTGCTCTCCTATCAACTGGATCGCAATAATGATATTAATGTGTAATATTTTACGATTTATAACAAATTTTATTAAGTTATTTCGTGATGAGGCAATACTCACTCAAACGTTTAATAGAATAAAATGTTTTTATATGAGAGTGTAATTAAGTGAACAAAGATAAATATATTTATAGTACAATTGCGAACAAATTTATAATAATTGTTTTATTCAATAACTCAAATCTTTAGGCTTGGATACATCAAAATTTTTCAATTGCAATTTAAATTTTAAAATAGCAATTGACTGTACATATGAAATGTTACGCAACAACACTGAAAAATGGCGTAATAATGAGAGGCCGTCATTGGGACATAATGTAATAGAGAACAGCCAAATAGAGATTAATAGGGATCAGATAAATGCTCATCATCAGCAATACAAAGTGCTTAAAACCACTATTTTTAGCTCTCTAAGCTCATAATTTCGAAAACTTGCCAAATTTTGAAAAAGAAGCATTGGAAGCATTCGTTGACTCATTGAAGTTAATACTTCAAATTATGACTGGGGAGAGCGAAGATTTTTCTCTGTTCTGCGAATAACGGACCCGTGTGCCTTTATTAAATCCAACAGTAACGTTTATACGCCAAAAACAATAAAATTGGCATCAAATCAGCTGTACTGCGAGCGAAACGACGTTTTGTGGGTCTTATATATTATACAGTCGGAAAATAATGCGGAATCTGCATCTCGAGCCAGAATGAGAAACGATTGACAGATTATTCTGACAATAAAGTATTGTGATACTCTTAACTAATTTAAAAGCAAAATATATTTTATAATCTGACAGCTCAAAATACAAAAACCCTTCGCTTATGCTGGGATTACTCGGGTTGTAAATCAAACATTCTTGTAAACAGTGATTTATCAATGCATTCATACGTATTAGATTTTCATTGCAGATAAGACTATTTTTAATGCAATCCCTTCATTTCGTATACTATTGATGTACATCGCTACAGTTTTAGAACGAAATTGATCTTTGTTTGTGGATCGTAATTGATCGTGTCGATGATATTGCAGATAGATATTGAAACTTTTAATATTTTTTCAATGTAATTTTGAATTTTTATGATTTTTACATCAATAATTTCTTGCAATAAGAATTTTCTGAATAACGGGAATAATGGGGTGACCAATATAGAGCACGTGCTGACGTCAGATACCGATAAATAGATAGAATTCACTTTTATTCAAATAAATTTTACTCAACATCTCTCTTTCGGTGTATTTTCATTTTAACTGAGCAATATTTTACAAGATAAATATTTTAACAAAACACGTCTACATGCATTGATGAAGTGCAATCGAATCAATGCTAACGCTTGACAATTCATTTTATTGCAGATTATAATTGTATCGTAATATTAACGCGGGAGTCAACGAGTCAACGAGTCAACACGGTGCTTTATTATTTGATAAAATTAAAATTCCGTTCCTTAGACATTTTCAATATTCAACCGGATTCGAATTCCTCGCACTATTGGATTCCACGTGAAAATTATTAGCAATGCGCACGGGCGGATTTTCATGAATTATTTTGAATTTATTTTTATTTAAAAAGCGCAGAAGACCAAGCCTCTTCTGTCAATCGCATGAATTTTAATTTATTATACGAACTCCTCAGCAGCCCACGCGCACTGCTACACACATACTGCAAAACAATACTATAACAAATATTAAATATTTTTATAAATTTTCATTTTATTTTAATGCGACGGAAGCTACTGTAGAGATCAATTTTTTCAATTTGACCCTGAATTGTCAATGAAACTTACTACTAATTGGCAGGTTAAATTTTTCTCAAATTCGCAAAATCAACTTTAGCACGAATTGTCTATTTCAACGCAAGCAATTACTAATTCAATTATTAATTGAACCGTCAATGTTAAAATAATAATCGCGCGATTTATAAATTATTACGAATGTCGTGATTGTGAAGTTTCCTCAACTCTGTTATGTTTTGTTTTTCTGTTCTTGTTGCCCCAAATATTTTCTTTTGACACTTTATTTTCGAGCACTCTAAATCTATTTTCCTTTTCCTCTCGTATCGTGAGAACCCATTTCTCACACCTGTACTTAAAGTATTGGAATTATTATTTTCTAAAAGCTAGAAGGAACTCAACTCTTGATACATAAATAACGGCCTTTCTCTACCCTTGCGATTACAATTCAGGAAACGCAAATCATTGGTCAGAATAGTGTCTTCTCGGCGGATACAAAAATATCCGCAGCTGTCATTTGAATATCCATTGGATATTGGAATAATTGTTGCGCTTATCATAAAATCTTAGCTTTATTTCCATCTCGTGCCCAATGATTTATTATTGGACATTGTAGAATAAATAGCTCCGAGGCCAAATTGTTTTTCAAGCTCTCTAAGAATATGGAATAAATACTCATATTACCATATAATTATAATAATGATGTTTTTTTTTTTTATATTACTCAATGTCCGTCGTCAGGTATCAAAAAAAAAAAACTACGAGTTTTAAATGCATTACGTTTTTCTTCTGATTTAGATGGGCGATAACGATTTCATGCCATTTGCCGTGTAAGAAATAATAAAAATTGACACACCCCCTATTGTCACGACCAATAATACTATTTACGTTATACAAGGCCAATACTTGTCAATCGACAAACCCCGACGGCTGTCCCCGCTTATTTAACGGACAATTCAATGGATCCCGGTCACAGCTGCTAGTTAAAATAATTATTTAACCCCGCATCGTCCGCAAGTTCGACAAAGTTTGCGTGCATTCAACGCTGACAAAATGTAGCAAAGACTTACAATTTCGGCCTATTTATAAGCAAGCAACAATTGTGCAATACAGTTGGTATAGCCTCATAGGCGCCGGGGCTTTAAAAAAAAAACGTAGGCTTTTCAATGTCGTCGCAAGACTTATTTCGAGCCGCTGCGCAACAAAATCACAAACAAACAAACAAACAAAAAAAAAACGCAAGCAATGTTCGGGTAGAACAGCTAAGGCAAAGCCTTGCTCGACGTCGCCTTTCTTCGAGACGATTCTTTTCGGAGGTCACCCCCTCCTCATTTTCAGCCAATGTCTCTCAAAGAGATTTCCCAAGGATGATGTCTGTCATCTTATCCAGGAAGGAAAATAGGGATTTTTCAGGGGTACGAGGATGGAGTACGAGGATGGAGTACGAGTACGAGGATGTTAGAAATAGCATTGATTAATAAGCGGAGACAAAGTGGGCCGGAGACCGAGTTTCCTCTAATTCGAGGGTCGGTTTTCCAGCTGGCCACAAGCCAATCTGCCCTACCCCTACGTAGATCCGGGAATGCTGACCACCACCACCACCGCCCCCCCCCCGGAGGAAAATAATACGATACGTGCGGTCAATGTTTTACGAAAGCCGCCAGCGCTAAGTTGCCTGGAAATTAACTTCAATCGTCAACTTCTTCTTCTTGCAGGAAGGACTCGCAGGTTATTAACTCGGATCGTCGATTGGGATCTCTATTGGCGGAACTACATGGCAACGATG